>AJFK01000427.1:0-14456 GCA_000467715.1 Hysterium pulicare CBS 123377
TTCAGGGGTAATAGAAAGGCTTACCGCAATTACGCTCGGTGTCAGCCGGGCTATCTCTCCTGAAGGCAGAACCCTTTCTAGTTCGAATTCAAATCCAACTCTCATCTCCAACCGTCGTCACGACTTTGGACGAGCCAGAGGTATTCTCTCGTCTTCTTCGGACGTTGGCTGGCATTCATCTGTCCTCTACTGCGAACAACCATTCCATATTGCTGAGCACGAATTCATGGCCTCCCAATTCGGCGGTGCTCTGCCTCCTCCTCCCGGAGTCGAGCCCAATTTCATCGATCCCCCGAGCCAGCAAAAAGAAAATTTAGTCCAGCACGCGACGTGCCTTACACTAGTCACGATATTCGTAGCTATGCGTGTCTACACTCGTCTTGGTATTCTTAGGACCAAATTGGGCACTGATGATTGTGAGACAAGCTTGGAGATCCTCATGGAGCTGAGGATGTGCTAACGTGTTGCTACAGATTTCTGTATTCTCTCCTACGTGAGCCAAAAGATTACAAAGAATCTAATGGACGAAGCGCAAAGGCTAACCTTGACCGATTAGGCCTTGGATTGGGCTTACTCGATGTTGATGGTTAAAGGTACACTTACTTCATGCGCTCTTCATGCTCTGTGGGGTTCAATTCTAACTTAGCACACAGCGGATTCGAAAGGGCTTGGGCGTCATATGTGGGATGTGCCAGCTGCTTGGATCTCGCAGGCCTTCATGGTACGCAATCTCGAAGCATCATAGTGGATGATGCTAACCATGTTTCTGGCAGTACCTTGAGTTCGCGGCATATGCTTACTTGCTCCTAACAGCATGCATCAAGCTTACATTCCTTTTCTGTTATCTTCGCATTTTCTCCATGCAATCAACAACGAAAACCTTCATCATCCTTGGCATAGCTTCCGTGATCTGCTTAAATGCAGCCTTACTTTTCGCTACCATTTTCAGTTGCACCCCGATCAGACGGGCATGGGACGCATCGGTACCTGGCAAATGTCTCAACCCACATACCCTTTCTTGGGTGTCGACCATATCAAGCCCTGTGACGGATATATACATATTTGTCCTGCCTATGGTGCCCCTTTGGCGTTTGAACATGGGTCCCAGGAAGAAGCTGAGGGTTATGGTGGCTTTTAGCTTTGGTCTGCTGTAAGTCGTAGTCCAGCTCTGACATTTTATCCTTTAGATACTGACATCCCGAATCAGAGCATGCGTTGCGAGTCTAGTGCGTCTGGGAATGACGCCAGTGCTTCAAAGTAGTTTAGATGCTACATGGAATACGGCAAGCATCGGCAAGTGGTCGTACGTCCCATCACGCAAACGTCTTCCGCGATCCCAGCGACTAACAATATTTCAGAGCGATTGAAGTCGACGTCGGTATCATGTGCTCATGCCTCATGCTGTTGCCGGCATTCCTTAACCACCATCTTCCAGAGTCATTCAAAGCCTTCATATCACGATCCTTGTCTCACATTTCAGCCACATTGTCCCGCAGTGGGAAAACGAAGAGTTTTTCTCTCAAGAGGTCTGAAAACACTTGGCCGAGTGACAAGTACCAGAATATCGCGGAGGGAAAGTCGGGCCCTAGTATTGTTCGAACACAAGAATTTACTTTAGAGCCTGTACAAGTACCCAGAGATCATGCGGCCTCAACGGATTTCTCCTGGAAGGTTAACATCGAGGCGCAGAGACCGGATTGGGAACGAAAATAGTCCTAGGGAGGAATGTAACTGGATATCCTCCAGATTAGTCAGCTATCAGCCACTGCTGGGTAAAGTCCAATATCCTCGGCATGGTTGTGATTAAAACCATGCAGCACGAGTACGCACCCACACGTAGACAAAATGCCAGTGGAGGTAAACGGAGTCACGACGCATCTACCAGCGGAGGGTTCTTTTTTGAAACGACGACTATGCTTTTCAACAAAATACACATACTGATACTGTGAAGAGTTTTGCACCCGCCAGTGAAGATAGCCGGCGATTACATAAGCGAAGCACCCACCCGAACCACTTCAGCCTTCCCCGTCAGTCAACCTGGAATTCTGCTTCTCCTGCAAGCCTTCCCGAGGCCAAGCCGCCAAGATGGTACGAACTGTCGGAGACCAACTTACACAACAGTGGGACGTAACACTCGGTGCCAGTTGTGACCAGACTCACCGCCAGTCACTGATCCAGTATCACTGCTCCAGCTGTCGAATCGGCCGAGATCTTCACACAAGAATGGTGGATGATGGATTACATCTTAGAAGCTAGATGCGTACATTGGATCTTCATCAGAACTTGACTAAGATACAGTTCGATTGTGGGATTATTGTGGCAGCCGACACCTTGAAGTCACCTTATGTCTTTTCAGGGTGACAAGCACCCGTTCGATCGTAGCACCCCGCGCAAGCTGTGAGAAGAGGTCTCATTGGTTGGTGAAAGGGCATCAAATCCTTATCAACGAGTAGGGTTGTTGTATGTACATCCAAGGCGACATCAGAACCATTTCATTTTCTATGCCTCTGCAAGTTGCCGATATATCTCCTCAGAATGATCCTTCCAAATGGTGAAATGGGTCTTCCCTTCTAGAACCCTCAAACTTCCACCTCCCAATCGTTCGTCTATCCACTGCGCTACCTTCAATGGCGCTCGAGTATCTTGGTCCCCGTGCACCAACCATACCCTCTCACTCTCTATATCCTTCAAGTCAAATCCCCAATTTCTTGTGAGCACAGCTCCGTCTTGCATGAACCCCCCATTGCCCTGTTTAAAAGTCTCAAGGAGTCCAGCGACGGCATCGTCGAGATTGGTGTCGCTGTCATTGTCATTACTGATGAGTGCTTTTTCTTCCGGGGTCTCGCACTGGTCCTCCAGAACGCGTTTGAGGCGTGAGGGGTCTCTGTTCCAGTAGGGGAAGAGAAGAGAGGGAAGGACAAGATAGCGGGCCGCAAGCTCCAGAACCCATGGCGTTATGCCCATCAAGCGCCAAGAGAGATATGGCACTGTGTCTTGATAAGCTTCTAGGGGCCCAATACCGCATACGACAGCTGTGCCTCGAAGTCTTTCTTTAGGGATGAAGCGTGCGCATGCTAGGGCGAAGGGTCCACCTCCACTGGCGCCTAGTATGCTGAACTGCTTAATTCCAAGATGATTTGCCAGGCTCACAACATCTTCAGGCCAGTCAGTAAGTCCTCTGTCGGCAAGCGTCGAAAGTCCACAGCCGGGCCGATCGATGGTAATGAGGCGGGCACCGATTTTTTGGCAGAGCTTGTCCGGGCTACGACCAACAATGCGGCACCCTGGAAGGCCGTGGAACAAGAAGATCACGGGATCGGAGGGGTTTGTGGAACCGTAGGTTGCGAAGCCAAGGTTGCGTGAGTCGGGGAGGGTAAGAGATTGACATTCTTCGGGCCTAAGTATGAGTTTGGAGGGATCTGGAGGCGATGAAGGGGCAGGGCTATCAAAAAAACCGAACATCTGGAAGCTTTGTCGTGTAGAACGAGATAATAGAAGCCGGTAGAACGACTCACGATTCAGGACGTGTCCACGAAGGGCTGGCAAAGCAAGGGGATAGATGAAATTGAAACACCGAGCCTTTGGGAAGCTTCTCGGCTCATATTTAAGTCAAAGAACGTTACACTCACGCCGTGTACTTGGTTGATGCAGTCGGCTACCCGGAACGCCGCTATGCGATGACTCCGACCCAGCACGTGATGTCTGCTGAATAAGCGCTAACTCAGTGTACTACCTAGGTACGACGACGAGCTGCCCGACAAAGATCTTGTGGAGTACGAGAGCAACTGGAGGTCGTATGTAAAGACCGTTCCACAAAATAGTGGTTAGTTGTATAGCTGTAGCTACTTTTGGCTTGTGCTACAGATTTTAGCCCTTAGACAGAATTTAGAAGATATCACGTGATAAGCAAAGACAACATATTGTGACCCCAATTATGGAGGTGTGGAGGGCGCTGACTTTGTTGGCCGGAAGGCTTGTATATTGAATGACTGATTCTCTAGATAGGTGGTGGACAACTGCGCCTGCTCCCACTCCTCCTCCGACTAATCCTTTAGAAGCTCCGGTACCTTACTTTACTAGCACCGCGACCGTCGCTGTAATTGACTTGTGCACGATAGTGGATGAAACCCGCAAGCCCTCCGAAGAAACGTCTATGTTTAATAGTAGGTCTAATCATCTCGAACGCTAGCTAAGTAGATTGTTCAGATGACCATACACTAGAGATTGCGTCAACAGTTACTAGGAATATAGGGAGATGGCTGCCCTGGATATGTAAATAAATAGCATGAATATAACTCTCAAGATAGCATTAAGCCAAATATGCGCTAGGGAAAGCCATACCGCGAAGAATTGTAAGAAAAAGAAGGGACAACCAAAGAGATACGCAATAATATATGAAGATGACATCGACAAGTGTGAACAAGGAAGTGAGTAAGCTTACGCTTCGGAGAGAGATGTCGTCATGCACAATGCGTTGCCCGTAGTACTGTTCTTATCTAGTAGGTAGTTAGCTCTTCCTTTGGCCAAATATAAATTTGAACCAAGATAATCAGTATCGCTTACCTTCCAACCTTCACCTCGACAGTCTCTGCAATCCGTTTGCTACAAGCAATGTACAACGAAGTGCTATTCTTCATCAGAAACCCGAGCGGTTCTCAATTAAAGCTTCGTTGACGGAGAGTGGTGTACTCATCCCCAAGATTGTCCCAACCCAAGTCCATTCGCGCATCTCAATGGGAGCACAAGTGGGTTTATGTTGAGCTCTGACTAAACGATCTTGAGCCTGTGGCTGCGCAATTCTGAGTGAAACTTGTTCCGACCGAGCAAGTCGAAGCAAACCTATGCAGAACAGGAGCATTGACCTTCGTTTCACTCATATTGGCAGAAAAATTGTATTTCGATGTCCAGGGAAGTCTCAGGTTCTATGATAGACCGGCGAAGGCACCTCGAGCGTGTCCCGTCGCTGTTGTGGCCTGCCCCTTGTTGACTCAGAAATTGGTGATGCTTCTCTGGGCGAGGTTGGGGTGCCTTCGATACCAAGACCGGAGGCAACACTACCGTTGGAGCTGCCTGCTCTCGAACGCCGCTCGCGAAGAGCCGCATCCCGACGCTGGCTGTACTGCTTTCTGATCTGAGGCAGGTCAGCGTTTCGGTGTTCCTCCCCTGGGAGTTCAGGGTAGTCGACGGCTTTTCCACGCTTGAATCCGGAGACATCGAACTTGTTGTGCGCTGCGGTGCCAAGGTAGTTGCCCGTCATGGTTAAAAACTTAGCCACTTTGCGTCTACTGCCCGCATCGTGATGGCTTTGCTCCGGGGTTGGTCGACTGATCGTAGGTACGAGTTCGTCTGAAAAGGTATGGCGCATCTCGAGCACGCCGCCATCAAGGCTCCTGGTACTTGGTGAGTAGTCTACATCGGGCGGGACGTTCGAGTTCGGACGTCTTTCACCGTCGTGGTGGTGATGGGAACAATTGCAGTGATGCATGAGCTCGTTTGAGTTCCCCTCCTCCTTCACGTCCTCCACATTTGCTGTCAGGAGAAGGTACAGCGAGCCTAGTGCGGCGAGCACAGTACCAGCAATTGGTGCCCATTGACCTACATACAGCACAAATCTGTCAGTGAGCTGGAACTACCTCGAACAAAGGCGTTTACTTACCGATACTAGCTATAGGCTCAGTTTGATACCGAACTTGAGAACTAAAGAAGTTGATCTCGCCGAGGCAGAGAATAGCGAGTACTGCACCACCGAACACAGGGATCTCCACGACACTTAGGAACAACCTGATCATGGTGTTAACTCCCTTCATCTTCTTAACGGTGGCACCATTCGTGCCCGAGATGGGCTCGTCAACCCGCTCATCTTCACGATCACCGAAGCGCGTCTTCCAATTGATCTCGAGGATCTTGTTCCACATGGATACCAGTGAGAGAATGGCGGGGATGCAGCATGCAGCCGCGAGAAGCATGGCGGTGTCGAAGGTGAGCTTGTCAGGTGCGGGTATCACGTAGATGTTGTTGGCCGAACCACCTCGCATTGGTGATTTCGGGCTCTCCACGGTGCAAGGGATACCACACGTGGCATTCCCATAGGGGAATTGAGAAGCTTTAAGGGAGATTGGGGTACCAGAATCGTCGTGCGGGCAACTGGACGGTTTGATCCGGTAGAACTCGACCGTTAAGCTAAGCAGTCCTTGACAGATGTGTTTGATCAGCAACAGGGTTCGATAGAGGCTACCAAGACTGCTCCTCACCAGCAAAAATCAAACCGGTCCACAAGAAGATAGTGTTACGACCGGGATCATAGAAGTAGGTCCGCGACAGCCTGACGGTTAGCGGAGCAGCCAAGATGCCTATCGAGCATAGCTGGAAAGCTCCGTAGACATCCATATCAACAGCACCTGGAGGATGGGGGTGTTAGTGGCGAGGGCACACATCCAGGCATGAAGAACTGACCATTGACATGCACGGCTGCGAGCACGATGCCGTGGATGGCAGCGACGGCGGGAAAAAGCAACGCTGCTGCCAAGCAAGCATTCCTAAGCCAATCTGCCTTTCGAGCAAACACGCAGGCTGCTACGAGGACGTAGTATCTACAAAGGGATGAGTTGAGGTGTCAATTATTCGGCGCTAAGCTATTCAAAGCGCTTGAATTACGATGTGAACGTACAAGACTCTTGACCCTGGTCCATACTGGCCTGATACGGGCCAGGCGCACACAACTTGCAAAACTTTACCGGTGGCATTCGTTGCTGGATAAGATGTAGGAGCATTACGACTGACCAGATGAGTCAGCAGCGAGGTCGAATAGAGCGCTGGCATGACCCCTCGTCCGCTCCCTAGAGAAGATGGCTTTGGCCTCACGTAGCTGGATCACAGATGTCGCGCACGATCGTCGGAGAGCTCTTGCAGGGGTGTTAGGAAGAAGACGTCTAATCTAATAACTCGTCGGTGCAGGGAGGCATTGTCTGCAGAGATAGGTAGGCGTTGAAATTTGGAGTAGGATCGCTCAAGGTGAATTAGGCGTCCACTTCGCCACGGGCAACACCGAGGCCTTGCTGATGTGTGACGCGAACCGGAGAAGCTGCAAAAGATGCTTACTTATCGCAACGAGTGATGACGCGCAGTGAGAACGGAGAGAAATGAGAGCGATAGTATGAGTATTTGGAGGCTTTGCTGGGCTTCTCAACGACGGGAAGCATAAACTGCCTCGGCCACATGAAGCAGCTTCATTCATCCTTGGTCCACGCCGATGAGGCTAACAAGAGGCTGAGTCGACCCTAGCAGCGCCATCTCTGCTGCGGGGCTCAAGCTCATCTCCCATCTCCCATCTCTCATCCTCATCTCATCTCATCCTGACCGGTCCTTCTTGGCAATGGACGCCTGCTATTAGACATGAATACTCCGACATCTGGTCGTCTGGCTCCATTCAATCCATCTTGTTGCGTCATTTCTTCCAGGCGAAACGTATTGGACTGGTGCCGTTGTTGAGCCTCATCCAGATGCCGCGAGTTTTTCGCACGGGCTGACCTCCACCCCCGACAGGCAGCGGTCGCACCCTCATTTCTGCAGCCCCCAGCTCCTCGCCCTCTCACCACTCACGACACGTCGAAGCCGCGTTCCTGGCTCGACGGCTGTCGCGAGACACTTGTCAAGATGCCGCAAAATCTTGATACCACTCAAATCAAACAATGGCGGTCAATTGTTACTCTCATTGTTTTCGTGGTCACCAGTGAGTGCGGGATGTGCCTGGGGAGATCTTGTCCCCTGCAATTAACTCTTTCGCTATCCCACAGATATCATTGTGCTTAATCCCTTTCACATCCCGCTCTACATCCCTCGACCATTTTCCGATGCCATTTTGGATAGCCTCAGCGCCTTGCGGGTCATTTCGCCAAGGCAGGACCGCCCTCACCAGGGCAAAGTCAAGCCATTTGTGCGACTCAACTTTCCCATGAATTTCGTAACGGCTCCCTTGGTAGCAGATCTCTTCCTGCTTGCCATTTTAGCTATTGGTCGGCAAGAGGTCCACGACGGTACCCTCGGGGCAAACAACATCTCCCCAATCGATATCATGACTTTCTTCCTATCGCTGGCATACATTGCCATCTCCATCGATGCTTCCGGTTTGATTAGGTACTTGGCTTTTAAGGTGCTTCAATGGGGAGGCGACGTTGGTCACAGGCTATTCTTCTATCTCTATGCGTTTTTCTTCGGCCTAGCCAGCTTCATCGGGAACGATCCCATCATCCTGTCCGGCACAGCGTTCCTTGCCTACATGACCCGGGTGTCGAGCAACATCATTCACCCTAGAGCCTGGATCCACACCCAGTTCGCCATCGCCAACATTGGCTCAGCAATCCTTGTCTCCTCCAACCCAACCAACCTCGTGCTCGCCGGTGCTTTCAACATCAAGTTTATTCACTACACGGCGAACATTATCGTCCCCGTCGTGGTCACGGCCATTGTCCTGTTCCCTTTTTTACTGTACATCGTCTTTGCAGATGAGGGCCTGATCCCTTTGAAGATCGAGATGCACGAGCTCTCCGCAGAAGCCAAAGCTAGGAAACCTGTGAACCCTAACATCCCTCATGCTAGAGGAAACGCCGAGGAACAAGAAAACAATCTCGCCAATGACGAATCAAGCAAGCTACTCTCGCTCGAAGAGATCATGAATCCGTTCCTCGACAAAGGGGGCGCAGCGTTCGGAGCCGTCATCATGGCTACGACGCTTATCACTTTGCTAGCTCTGAACGCCGCTTCCCAGAGCACTGGCGAGCATCCCGTCTTCTGGGTGACATTGCCAGCCGCATTTGTCATGTTTTGCTGGGATGTTGCCTTCGGATGGTACCATCGGCATGAGACGCGCGACATCGCTCACAAGGGTCGGCAGGAGGTTGAACTTGCTCGAGCCGAACGGACAATCAGAGACGAGGAAGAAGTGAGGAAAGCGACTTTAAAGCACGAGGCGCCAGCTGCTGTAGCATCGTACGAACCTGCTCTAACGCAGACATATTCGGCGGAAGCTCAATTACAGAACCGGAGCGGCGCTGGTGAGGGTAAAAGTAAAATCGCAAATGCAGACGGCGAGAGGCAGGAATTAGGCCCCACTGATTCTAGCTACTCGCCAGAAGAGCTGTTGGGCACGCCGCCCAGCGGAGAGATGGATGAGAAGAAGCAAGAGATGGACCTCAAGAGGCGGATTTCACGCGAGTTGGCGCTTCGACAGACACGTGGACGACCAACGCTCGTATCGCTCATCGCGGATGCGTACAGGTGGTCGCAGGAGACATTCCCTACTGCCACGACCGTAATAGCACACTTGCCATTTGCGCTCGTGCCCTTTGCCTTCTCTATGTTCGTCCTCGTACAAGCTTTGGTCACTAAGGGCTGGGTTCCGGTGTTCGCTCACGGGTGGGACCATTGGGTAGAAAAGACAGGAACCGTCGGTAGCATTGGTGGCATGGGTTTTCTATCCGTGATCCTGTGCAATGTGAGTTTCTGCATTCAAATACAATTGAACGTGATCAGCTGACCCATGACTAGTTTGCCGGCACAAATATCGGTACCACCATCCTCCTGTCACGCGTAATCCAAGCATGGCAAGAGATCCACCGCATCAACGGGATTCCTATCACCGACCGGACTTTTTGGGCAACCGTATATAGCATGGCGCTCGGCGTCAACTACGGTGCATTTAGCGCTGCATTCAGCGCGTCTCTGGCTGGTCTTCTTTGGCGGGACATCCTCGCTAGAAAGCACATTCGCGTCCAGAGTCTCGACTTTGCGCGCGTCAACCTTCCTATCATCGCTATCGCCATGACTGTCGGCTGCGTCGTCCTTGTTGGCGAGGTGTACCTTATCCGGGACAACTCTGCGTACAATCCATGATGATCGATGCATCACTGAGGACATGGGACCTTCTTGGAGAGACGATGGCGATCCATCTTGGCTCCATTCAGAATGACGCGTGCTTTTGCCGCACATGTTCTTGGTTTGGCGTTGAGAGATCCTCACCTACAGCGGAGGAGTCGCAGGGCAATATACGGCCCGATGGAGAAAACTGGCGACATCATGTTATTCCTCTTCTACTAGACCCAATTCTGCAGTCATGGCGAAAACACTTCGCGGAGCATGGACAAACCACAAGAACGCTGCAAAAATCTCGCCGAGTACCAGTGGTAGGGCAAAAGGCCCCTAAGATTGTCGTGTCATTCCGTAGAAGTATGACTCATCACGTGTCAGATGGTGGGGTTGGATGGGAAATGATGGATGAAAGGCTTTACCGCTAAGAACCGAGCCATTGAAATAAGAACCCCAAGAGACGGGAGAAGCATGAAGATGATAAGCTCAAAAAGACTACCATTCAGCAATAGAAGTCCCGCAAAGAGGAAGCCGAGAAGCAAAACGATATCCAGACAAGTTCTTGCTCGAAAGCAACGATGGCGGCCTTCGGCTGCATGACGCTATAACTTTCTTGTGGTAATCCATTCTGGGTGGTATTCGTTGGACCGTGGGAGACCTATAAATCCCTGACGGTGAATTTGAGGCCTCCAACTGTCTAAATAGCGTTTGTCCAGAGTCTCTTTGGGCTATCTTAACCAACTCGCATCCCGAAGATGAGTTTCAAATGTATTCACGCCATCTCCTCATGAGCGCGCTCGTTGGTGGGTCCGTCACTTCTGGAGGTTCCCAAATCATCTCTCAATCGATATACTCCGCGATAGCTTTCCACACCCGGAAACCTATCATTTAGTCATCCTCGTCTTAACGAGCGCGGACGATGTCGCCATGTTTGGCCTTAGTGATTCCGCATATATTGTTGCGGTGGTTCGGGCGAATGTGACATTGAGGCCGGAGGTTTTCAGGAGGCTTCAGCATGTATACACATCTAGGTAATGCTTTGCAGAAAGTCAACACCTGGATAGCCATATCCTCCCTCGGTTAGAATGGAGTGTTCAGTCGTGTAAATTAATTTCCTTGTATCCTGCACTTTAACTTTACCAGGTTAAGTCCAGCTCCCCAGCCCAAAAGATATTGAACTCGATTGTTCGCCTACCCAAGGTAATAGGCGATGATCCCGGACATACGATCTTCAAACATCTCACCGGCGAAAGCTTCAAGCTCGGGCAAAAGGCATGTGAAGGCAGAAGCGTCCGCTGACATTAGACAAAGTGTGGCGTTTCGGGCCGAACCGAAAAACGCGGGGTGCAGGTGAGTCAACTGCCGACACCCCTGGACGTAACGCGAGATTAACTTCAATATCCGGTATATCTCTGCATATGAACCAAATGTGGGACGAAAATAAGCGAGCCCATGCCATGCCATGCGACTCTCGCATGTGAACCAATTTCAAACGCATCATGCGAGTAGATGCCATCATACGAACATCTGAGTCCAGCTCGAAGCCCTAAATACATAGATGCCGCACGTGGACATGTGATGGAGACTTCACCATCAACATCGACCATGCCTCTGTGGAACTGCCTTGATGCTTTTGTCAAGCCAAGTACTGTGTGTTCGATCGCCTTGCCATGTCTCGACCAGCATCGAGGGTTGGATGTCATCCCTATTCCCGTTTCTCATTCTCCAACTGTCCCAGTTCGATATCAGTCTGCCTCCACAGATGGGTCAAGTCACCGACGGGCAAGTTCACTGTAAGGCGCATCTCCGCAGCCATCATGACGAACAAGCTGTACCATCCGAGAGACGCCGCTATGAATACGAATGCGCCTCCAACCTGCAAGACTTTAGTATTAGAATGTAGTAGGACTTTCGCGGGAACTACGGCAGCCGCAAGTATTGACTGACCTTGAACATTCTCCCCGCAGCATGGTAATCCCCGACACTGAGCTTCCAGTAAGCCCCGCTCAAAATCCCAACGGACGTGGTCGTAAACCCGAATATCCCCGCCATCACCGCGTTAATGCGAAGCGTAAAAACGAAGAACATGAAAAGTCCAAAGACCCAAACGACCAGATACAAGGCAATACAGGCATTGTATTCCTTGGTCGCAGCCCCCGCCGCCGCCAGCATCGCCGGCGTCGCGTTCTCATTACCAGCCAGCGGAGCGTATGAGGCGGCGAGACCAAGCGTCGGCAGCTGGAGCATCCCCAGGGAAAGCCAGAAAGCGCTGAAGAGACCACACACCATCATGGGGAAGAACTGGCCCTGGATCCAGAGGAAAATCAAACTCAGCACCATCAGCAACGGGCCTGTGAAGAAGAAGATGCCGGCCACTGCTTGGAATCCCGAAGCGCCTCCCCATCCCATGGCAATCATGGCAAATGTGAAGGCGGAGAGGACGAAGCCGAGGAAACCGAGAGGCGTGGCATTGGCGAAGCGGGGTTGGGAGTGCGGTGTTTTGGGGCTGAGATAGAGCTTCTCGAAGAGCTCCGGGGAGATGGAGATGTTCGTTGGGGTGTGGGCTAGCGTATTTGTTGATGCGGCTTCTTTTAGGGTTCTTGGGTGTGAGGGATCTATCAAGGTCCTTGTGGATGCGGGGTCCTTTAAAGTTGGTCCGTTGAAGTGCTGTCCATTTATGTGCTGTCCATTGAAGTGCTGTCCGTTGAAGTGCTGTCCGTTGATGTGTTGTCCGTTGAACTCGGGTGGTGTCGCCATCTTGGACTTAGGGGTTTTATCGTGAAAAGACTGGTATCTTGCCTTATCGGTCGTGAGATGCAGTACCTCTGAGAAATATTCCGAAGACAGAGCAGCACAAGTGTGTAAAAAAAGCGGGGATTTTTCTAGGAAGAAGACAGCGGAATCGATATCCCTTATAACTCCTTGGACGTGGTTCATCTTTCCTCTCTAGGCTGTGACACCAATATACCCATTTCAAATGGGCATCCGGAAGTTCAGAGGTACCCCTACAGCATCATCCTGCTTCCGCACTAATTCTGATATTGCCGGGTTATGGCCCTCGCGTAATCGTTGGTCGAGTTGCCATTTTGGTAGTAGCCAGCACATCCATTCGCCAGATGGAGATGGCACTTTAAGGCTTCAATATGAATTCAAATCTGTATTCGCTTGGCAAACGGTTGGCTTAGCCTCTTGTGGTAAGAGCTTAATTGAACCGCTGAGAAGGAATGGCAATAAATCCTTCATGGGACTTTGCAAAGCATGTGATGAGTCTTACCCACTTTGAATCCTTGAGCGAAGAGCATCACGCGTCCTTCCCAGATGGCTCTATCACAGTGGTAGGATCATGAAAGCTTCAACTGCACAAACTCATTAATTTTGCGTGTGTTTCTTGTCGGCGGTGTGTAGATGACAGACGTGAGCCTCCAGGTATCATTTGGTAGGGCGTCAGAGCCGGTGGTTAAGATGTACTCGGAAAATATTCTGAACGAGAGCGATTATTGGCTCGCCAGTGACTTATTTCTTGCATTGCCTCCATGGATCCCCGTGAGTTTACCCCAGTTACAAATCTTCGTTAATGAGAATACAGGGGTGGTCATTTTATATTCCAACACGCGACAGCAATTTTTCTTGATACGAAAAGATTAACTTCCCCGCACTTTTTAATGATCGCCTTCGGCATCATGTTTCCTCGCCGTAATTTGCTGGTTATCCAAGATTATTGCACATCCTCTTACCGATATCCAGGAATGTAATGCAAGCCAGTCAATGCAGCGACGTTGAATACGAGGGAGCCTAGTCTCTATTCATAGATTAGAGTCGATGAGGATCTGCGGCACTGTGTTTTAAGATCCGGCGCCTAATTTATGATCGGCGAATCGAGGCGATCTTAAGGAATCGTGGGAATATCACGAACGGCTGAATAATTACTGATTGATGCTGATTCATGAGGACCACTAGCATCAGCCGACACCTGTGACTCCGGAACTGACTTTGTTGAAGTCTCGTGATTTGATTCGGTATCTTCAAGTTGATCTCCTTTAATGCGAGACAGTGGTCCTTTGTTGTGGCCTCTCTAGTGTTATAGTTCGCCGCGGTGAAGATTGGGACTGTACTAGCATATACTCGTCCGAATGGTTTGATCGTAGTGTGCTGCCAGGGGACTCGAGAACACGGAATCCCACGTCGAATAACTCTATTTTAGACTCAGGGGATCACATTGAATGAATTTCAGCGACTTTTGGCAAAATGAGTCAAATTCACCGCCTGCTCCGCTGGATCTAGGGTCTTTGGGTTACGAGAAAAGTATTTCCCAAGTCTTCAGGGACTGGAAGCACTACAGGACATCCCAACGCACAAGTTGGTTTTTACCTCCACTTTTTAGATACGCCACATCTTGTCTTTTGCCTCGGTGAGGTTCGCCTTGCAGTATTGATATTGCCTGGCCATATCAGTAGTCAATTCAAAGGTCAGGAAGCTGCAGCAGGAAGGTACTTACTCCGTGTCGAAAGGCTTACGACTAAACCAAATTGCTCATTATGCGAAGGACGACAGAGGCTGAATGAGAGATACCCTACGGGTTTTCCTTTCGATGATAC
>AJFK01000428.1:0-16813 GCA_000467715.1 Hysterium pulicare CBS 123377
GTTTCATCGTAGTGCGAAACCCGTAGGGAAATCATGGGGCTCGTGAGAGTAGGCAGCCAGGACCATCAGGATTTGGTCACAGAACAACTACATCTGGAACTGGGGTTCAGATGTTAGAACAGTCCAACGTGACCTACAGTCGCGTCAATAAACGGTACTTCGCCAATGTGGATGAGGCACGACAACATCTTAACCGTCCGAAATTTATGATCACAGCCAATGGAGATCCCCCCACTACTGACGAAGAAAGGCGTCCATATGTGAACAACATTGTGACCTCGCTTAGAGATGTCGCGAGTTTTCTGGATCCTGACGAAAATTACGTCACAGGTTTTAGGCGCGAAGGACACTGGACTAGAGCAGATATGGAGGCTGTGGCGCACGTCATTGTGGTAGGAATAAACTTAGCACTTCAACTTTGCAGAGCTGACAAGCACTCAGGATGAAGCGGTTCGACTACACCAGAACGGTGCCACTGCTCAAGCATTTCTGGATCCGAATCATCCGGTCCAACAGTACGATCAGACTATGCCGTTTCCCCAACGAATGCAAGAACTATGCGCCTTATTTAGGGTAAGTAATCCTCGTAAAGGTATATATAGGTGATAGAAGACTGATCCAACAAAGCACTACAAATTTAGGGCCGACCAAGCAATGAGGCTTGACTTGCTGGGGGAAATGGTGGCTTCACCCTCCAACATGCGTGCAGTAAGAATTCCGATACTCTGGAACTTGGAAAACGGTTGCTAACCATTGCTCACACAGCGATCCGACAGACATATTGAGATGCTCACCCAACGAGGGCAGAATTCTCGGGCCGCCACTACCAACCACCTTCCTCAGGAAGATTCTCGCAAGAGGCCATTGTCCGAGGAAGAATTGAGACGGGTCCAGGCCTCCAAACGACCTCGTACGGAAGACCTCCAGGAGCGTGAGCTCCATGCAATTAGTAGATATCTAACAGGGACACTAGGAGGCCCACTCGCTCCTCCAGGTCCAGCCGGCTTTATGCCCCTAAAAGTACCAATGGACCAGATAGAGACCGAGGAAGAAAACGTTGGCACTAGCGAAGAGGTTATCACAGGGATAGTCGAAGAGGCTGAAGATGAGACGGCGGGAAATGCTGAGGAGACAACAGAAGGGGTTGGAGGAGATTTCGAAGTCGAGGAGGTTGAAGAGGAGTAGTACGAAATAGATTCTCGTGAGGTTAATCTATCTGTCCGTCAAAGATGTCTCTAGCAAGTATGTCTAGGTTTAGCTAGAGGCCTTAAAGGCAGGGAAAAAGCAAGACAATTTTAATATCCTCGAGGTTAGTAAACTTAATTAAGTTTCTAGTCTCTCCTAAATCAGAACTCACTTCAAATTAAAGTATTCAGATAGGCTCCAGGTGGCCTAGGTCTTTATGAATGCTTCCCAGAGACCAAAGGATCTGTGCACATCGTCGGGAAAGGAGAATATAGAGCCAAGCGGCCACAGAATGTTTCACCTACTATCGTTGCTGTTAATAGTGGAAGAGAAGAGAGGTAAGAGGGAAGGTCAATTTGAAGATTATCTTCGAACATGCCTGCACTGAGCATTAGGGGACAAGAGCTAACACTATATACATCCTAATTGATTAGATCGTGATAAGCAGGATATCCGGTACTGCACCTGCCCTCACAATCCCCCGCGCTGGTCGCTAACACTCTCTAGAGAGCAAAATCGTCATCTTATCCGAACATTTTTTCTTCTTCTTCTTCTTCTTCTTCTTCCGGAAACCAACCATGCTCCTCTTGTATGACATATCGACCCTCCAAGTCGAAGAATGCGAACTTGAGCTTGTATCCAGACTCCATCGCTTGACTAATGAGTCGGACGTGATCCTTTCGAAACTCGCCAATGTCGGGAGAGTCATACTCACACATGCGAATGAGTGATTTATTGAGTGCCGGAAGCGCCTCTCCAAGGTCTGAAAGACCATTCCAAAACCATTCGACATGCGGCTCGTGATAGACATCAGGTTCAAAGGTCGAAGGCAAAATTAAGTTGAGTGTTCGTAGCTTATTGGCCTTCGCCATTACTAGACATACATCTTTGAAAGAGTTTTCGTATGTCCATTGGCCGATATTTGGTGTCGAAAATCCGTTGACGTGTTCCAGGCGGTGGCGTTGGGTTAAAGAAATCGCGTTCCAATTGCTAGCAAATGCGCCTCTCTGCATGGTCCAAAATGGCACCGGCACCGTTAAGGAGGTAAGATGGCAGAAATGACGAGAGCCGATCGTATATATGAAAGCATTGGCGATCATCCAGCCGTTCAGGCCGGAGAAGCGCCACTCGTTCTTGCCATAAAACACTTCCCCTGCCTCATTGTTGATTGTCTTGCATGTGCGGAGAAGATTCAAGAGGTAGCGTCCTTTGGGGTTCAATTTCGATCGGAGGTTCTTGAACCTCTGGTACATAGCCGCCCTTTTATGTCGAAATTCTTGCCCGGTTTCTTCCCACATTTCGATAGGTTCGTCAAGAAGAAGTAAAATTTCGAAGACCTGGAGCCGAATCTCAACAGGTAATTGCAGAAAGGGGAATGGTTTGCGGTGCTTGTTCTTCTCCCTAGCTCCTGGCTTAGGCCGATTTCTAAAGCTTCTTAGCATATGCGCAAGCGTCGAACATTTTGTCATGGTATTTACATACTTGTTATTACGGTTGTGGCGTGAAACCATCTCGACAGTTAGCTGTAGTGTATAGAAATGATAAAGTTGGTAGTAGTTATATGGGTTGATCGTTGAGTGCGTCAACTTCTAGATGTTGTTGATGAAAAAGTTAGGTCCTCGAGCCTCTATATATGATTTTCTAATTTCGTGAAGTTGTACATTGATGACGTTGAAATAATGCAGGCTGCATTGACATGTTTTGAGTGAATGAAGGATTTGCGCGTTAATCGTTGTGGATTCTATCACCTAAGGGAATAGATCTCCCGCGTGCATTGCTACTGTATTAGAAGCGCGGAGCGGTCTTTTGTATGTTGCATAAAGCACCGACAAACACCGACAACGTCATCAGTTTCTAGGTTGACAAACGGTAAATAGCCGGTTCTGATATTTCTGCATATTTGTAAGAATCTGATTAGCTTAGAGAAGACATTCAAAGCACGATACGTGGCATAATGAATGTCGTAAGAATTCGATGGACATCTTCTCCATGCAATATCAGATATTACCTCAAAGAGTCCTATTACTGAATATATTTCTCCACCGAAAGCGTGCGATGATCCGGAAGAGCCGATTGGATATATGATAGGTTCTTGCCATTCGAGATAAAGTTATCATCGTACAGCCTCAGGTCCATATACCTTCTTTCCTCGATAAAAATCCTGCTTTCATGCCGTTACTGAGACCAAGCGTATCCGTCTGGTGAAAGCGTGGCACCAATGAACGCCAGTTTTAGGAGCTTCTTATCAATAATCTCCTTCTTGTGCTGCTCCATCTCGATGATATCCCAGTTGACACTAAAAAGCCCGCCTCGCAGGAAGTCCGCCTCAGGTTTCTGAAGATATAAGGTAACGCCAGCGGTAAGGGCTGCTTTATCCTTCGCGAAGGGTGTAAAATGTGGAACGACCCCACCGCGGCCGTTCTCTGCTTCAACGATGCCAGGGTGAACCGAAAACACGCGAAGGTTGGGTTGTTCTGGCAAAAGTGTCAGTAAGGCATACATGGGCTGTTTCGGTCTTCTGGCTTACCCAGGTCAAGATATTCGCCTAACTTGATGGTAGCCAATTTGGCGGAGGAGTAAGAAGACATGCCAGGAGCAAGCAAGGAAGCGGCAAGGCTGACAAGATTGATGAATGTACCTGTTCCTCCGGTGATTCTGATAAAGTGGTGAGCTAGATTGTAAGTACCCCTAACGTTAGACTCCTAATACGATGCCATATCAGTACTCCAATATCTCGCTGTCTTCCGTAAGTGATTGCTTACAAAATCAACCCACCACTCGGAAAGTTCAGTCTCTCCTGTCACTGTGCTCATATGTGCTGTTGCAGCAGAATTGATAAGCACGTCTACTCTTCCAAATTTCGCCACGGCTTGGTCGAATATAGCCTTGACATCAGTCTCGGAGGCAATGTCGCCAGGTGTTTCGATGCATGGAACTTTGAGATCTTTTGCGGTTTCTTGGAGGTTTTTCAAATTTCGGCCAACGAGAATGATACCCTCCGCACCTGCCTGGGACCACGTAACCGCAATTTTCTAAATCCATATTAGCATTTGAAATCCAATCCAAGAAGGAGCGCAAAGAATGCTCATTGTGCGCACATAGCCAAGACCACCACTGGCCCCTGTTATTAGAACCACCTTGCCCGTAGCCTTCAAAGCCGCGTTCTTGGGATTGACTGCTTCATATACGTCACGGTGCATGCCCTTTGTCAGTTGAAAAGGAGCCGTGAACATGTTCGGGTCGATAGTATTGTCCGCCATTGTGAGAATTGGACGATGAAGTCGTGTTTGCGATTTTGGAAGGTGTTTTGAATTCCGTGATGAATTCAGTGGAGGATTTGCTCGACATTTTAATAGCCGTCACGAGTACTGGTGGGTAACTTAGTAGGCTGTGGCAGTTCCTCGGCCTCGGAGTGCACGATATCGCCGCTTTGTAATAATCCACAGCGACTCTGACCAATCTGCAATATGTTCGTTCGTTTCTCTTTACTCGGTGTCCAGAGGGCTAGCATCTTGGTTGTAGGATTCTTCGATCCACACTAAAATCGTAAGTCACATAAGCCACATAAGCGGAGAAGGATAGCGCGTAAGCCATCAGCACTAGCCCCAGAAAGATTCTCTTACTTCCCTCTTCCATAGGCGACAGATCGAGATCCAACTAACCATGCGCCAATCGTATGCATCTTGATAGCATATGTATTGCTGGCTGTGGATTTTGGTGGTGGTTTCGTTGTGTCTATGCGACTCCAGCGAGTAAGTAAGGGGTAAAACGAATCCTGGACACTGAATATTCGAGGATCCTTCGAGGACATTTCAGCGCGGATGAGTGCGGATTGATTGGTCCTGCGAGAAGAGATTGTTCGTCGTTGTTGTTGCTTGGTTATCATGCTATGTTGCGCTTCTGGGGGTGGTTTTGGCCCCGCCAAGTTTGCAGACCAGCAGTTCTACTCACCTCTTCTCTAACCTCTCCAACCAGGGCAGTATCTACATACCCCCCTGTCTTTTGATCAAGACTTAATGACAACGAAGGGTGATCTGGATTCAGCACTGCGCTGAATTGAAATCACTCTCATAGCTTTGCCAGAAAGAATCTAGGTCTCGCACATTGTGACATTTGGAACCGAGTTTGCTACAACAACAGCAAATACAACCAAACTAGATGACCTAGTACACAAGGAAAACATATGAAGCAACCTTACCCGTCTTCGGATTTCGCAGAGAGTCTTCGAACCTACTAATAGCTGCAGGACTTTTCCCAATCGAACTTCATACCTAATGCGACACCATCGGTCTGAGCAAACATTGAACACAGAATAGCACAGTTGAAACGTCCGACCAGCAATCTAGGAGACTGCAATCGCAACTCATAGGTATCAACCTCCTCAATGACGTTCTTGCCACGAAATTTCCACCGTCTTCCTTGACATTGGGTTCCAGCCCACGCAATGACAACTCTAGAAACCGCCGCAATTATTGCGCTCCTTTATGCTTTCGGGCCTTTCATGCGTGGCTGAGATCCCCAGGAGGTTTATTGAAGAGTTGGAGTTTAGGATCGACTACGGCGTAGCCGAAGGAGCATCTGACATGCAGATATTGGAGGCGGCGTGAAGTACAAATCAGACTCGCAATCACATCGAACATGTTCACGGAAACCCTGGGCAACTTCAGACTAGGGAGGAAGAGCGCACGGCGTTACCAACTGTCTATTACACATTTCGATGGGGAAAAATGAACGGCACGAAATCAGATGGTTAATGAGTTCTGGTCTTGAGTACTAGCAGAACCTTCAAAGAGTATGAGGCTGGAACAATTGGGCAAGATAGCTGCAGGATTAGAATCACATGGTGCACCTCGAGGACTGGGAGTGGAGACGAGTGATGAGTGATGAGTTCTCCTGGCTTGGGGGCCAGCGAGGTGGATGTTTGGTCTGTAAATCCATATATTTGATGGCAGGAACACTATCTGCAGATCGTAGCTATGGGCTCAATATGAACCTATTATCGTTACCCAAGGCCCAAAATCCTCCTGGTATCGCATCATTCCCGTGAAAACCGTCGCGTACCCCATCTCTCCATCACTGCACCAAGTGACCTGAATGGGGCTCTATCCTCTCGGTCTCCCTCACGTGCTTTCAATTTCTCAAGTCTTAGTATCTTAGAGGATCTATACTAACACGTTTACTCAGCAGAAACGGTACTTGGCGGTCAAAACGTCTATATAAACCCCACATTTTCGAGACTTACTGCAGTCTCTCCTTTCCACTACACGCAAAGTTTTCTAGACTCTCTTCATTTGAGGACCGGGGTCCAGTAACCCGATGTCAGTCCACGTTACATATTTGGCCTCGAATCTCTCGAGTTGTACTCCAAGCATTTACGAATCGGATTCCGCTGCCAAAATGTCGCCGAAAACGCGTCTGGAGATCTTTCGCATGCTGGATGTGGGTGCTTGCGGTCGAAGATCAATAGAAAATGAAGACACTATCGCATGACCAGAAAGGTTCATTTAAGCAACAATATGGCTTCTGATCGGACAAGGCATGCATTTTACAGCTACGTGGGTTGTCGCTCAGAATGTGGTCGAGTGAGCCTTAACGGGAAACTGGATTCTTTGTGTGATAAGATTTATATGATGATGACGAGCATTATCGAGAAATAATAAAAGCAGATGCATGTACAAATATTCCACTAATAGCCTGGGATACGAAAGAAGATCCATATTTGAACATAAAACACGTGAAGATGATGACAATCAATTCGATTCTCTCACATAGTTTGCTGATGATAATCACATGTATAAAAGAACGTGTTTGAAGTAGTTGGTATTCTAGTTTGAGTGCGCTCTGCACGCCAAACTTGCCCGAGCTTAATGTCAGAGCAGCTCCACTGAAGGTCACGTGATCATTTGGGAAGACCCGGTTTTGCTCAGCGAAGTCAGAAGTCCTTTCAGTCCTTAATTAAGGTACTAGCAGGTCTAGACAGGGAGTGTCTAGACTAATCTTGGTAAGGTCCCTTCATCCTGAATATAAAAACACCTCCTTCCTTTTGCACGTTTTGAACTCCACACCGCAGACCAACTTACTCCGACAGGAGACCAAAAGCAATTGGGTCTCAAACGAGCTCGAAGTGACTCTACATGGTTCTTGCAAAAGTCTGTGCAACAGCAATGTCCTGTTCCGGCTCTTTGTTCATGCAATACAAGGAGCATAGAACATGGGGTGCGGACTTGGAAAAAGATCGCAATTCTGACGCTTCCATGTGGGCGCTTGTCCAAAACGCAGTAAACCTGCATTATGTGCCTGGTTCCTGAGATACCCAATGATATCCTTGTGTTATTCCGGAAGCAAGCAAGCGGGTAGCTGTCCAAAATGTTGAAGAGGACAGCATCATGCTGTGTTTTGCCCATTCAATGCTACAACGCGAGGAGGAAGATAATTATTTAGTAATGATGAGATCCTTGAGGAGTCGAGGACGGTCGCCATCATCAGTTATTTTGGTACTTTGAAAGTTTGCGAGCCCTTTAACTACCAACGATTGTCAATAAATAGCCCGTATAACTTGACTACCTTGTCAACGGCTGTGTCATGATGGCTGGTCGAGCAAGTATCCTGATGTTCTCGGCACAATGCCCGCAAGCTCTGCTCCGCATCGGGCCTGGTCTAGCTTGCGTTGTGGAATTAGCAAGACCACTTCCACGAACATGCAGAGCCCCGGCTTGTCAGAGCGGTTTTATATTCCCAATAGGCAGCCAGACAAGTTTCGAAGTCTCTCACGTGCCCTTCAACCCGCTGTTCGTCCTAGAATGTACCTATATATCTGCTTGTTCTTCTCCCTTCAACTCGACACGAAATCCGCTTTGTTGTTCGGAATCAACTAAATTACCCTCACGCGTGCACCTGATGTGCGACTATGGGAGTGTGGACTTCGAGCATGTCCAATTCCTTACCGTAATTATGGTCGGATTGTTCGAGTGTTCCAAAAGCATGCGCGGTGAGGCCGTAGCTGGACCGAAAAGCTCTTCTACCGATTGCAGAACGTAGAGTATTGCTACACGAGAACTGTTGCGACAGACCTGCAGCGAACTTTGTATATGTACTCGGGGAGCCTGCTGAGAAGTGCTCATGCAACGGGTAGAGTAGAGGTGTGGAGTTAAGGAGGGATTGAACAGATGTGGTTTGCTTGTGTTAAACGATGATCTTCGTAGAAACGAAAGACCGAATCTTCTGCGTTTGCGTGGTGTCGGGAGAAATGGTGATCTTGATCGCGCAGTAACGTTAGCCAGTGTCACTGAAGAAGTATATGCGTACCAATGATACTCAGGGACCATGAGACTCATCAGCAGCTTAGATCAATAACAGAGATTGAAATTGTCGGTAACTCGTTCTGGGACGCGCGCGAAACTGCACGAGTGATTGGGCTATATTCACCGACACACCCCCAGTCAGGCGAAGCTCGGGAACGCTTCGTTAGCCACACCATGTCTCGCCAATCAAAAGGACGCTTCCAAAGATACCAGCAATCATTAGGAGGAACAGGATTGTCGCATATAGAGCGATTAATGGTGCCATTAATATCACTCCAACTCAGCCTGCTAGGCTCTTCTAAACTCTAAGTACGATACACTTCGCAGTCGAGATTGGATTGTCTCATGAGGGAAACTAATATCTCAGCATGGGAACTCACAATCCCTTCCGAATAGAGAAGCTTTTGAAATCAGTCCGTTGTCTTCTACTCATCAGTCGGTTGCCTATTTATACTTCTGCATACGGCAAACTTAGTCAAATGCAAATGCGACTTATGAGCAATCTAAGCCTAACAGCTCCAACATGTTGAATTTTGGTTGAATCACACTTCAATAATCAAAATTCTCTAAGCATAAGCCTCGAATTGAGTCACCGCTATGCCACTGAGTCCCCAGAGCCTGGTCCAAGCTTCTAGCCCTACCTCCTGATGCCACCCGGATCACGCCAGACTCTAGGCAGCCTCTGGTCACGTTCTTTGATCTTCCAAAACCCTCACACCCTTCCAAAAGGGGCTTAGCAAGAGGTTGATCTCGCTTGCCGGCGTGCCAAGCATTCGTCCACAAAAAGGCCTCTGCCCACCGTTCCTCTTCCTTTCTTCTTCTTCTTTTTCTTCAAGAAGGAAATTGGCTCCCGTGTCTTCCCATCGGTGGTCACAGTCGGGCGGTGCCCGAGAAGCTCAACAATTTCTTGGGCTTTGCTAACTGGCCTCCTCACCCATTGCACAACGGGTTGTGGTTTCATTGCACACTGAAACCACGGTCAGCCGACTTACTTTTTGATGTCAGCTTGCGTTTGACGCATACCATTTTTTCATTGATATCTTCAGCTTGTCTGAGGTGTTGAAGAAGAAATCTCTCTGTTGCGAACTTGCAACTGGGAGTTTGGCATCTTTAACGACACTGACAATGTTATTGTTGAAGCTGGGCTCTTTCTCTTTAGATCCTGCTGCGTGACGAATAGCTAGCTCATCAACAATGGCCTCATTCATGTAAGGATAAAGTGAAGATGTAACCACCTAGCCAACTTTGACAAACTGCTCGCCCGTCCTCGCCCTCTTCTTTCTTTTTCTGCAGGAAATAGCGTAGGAGCACCGAGCAGTAGTTAGATATCGAGGCTCAAAGATTTGTATCTGGTAGGTTCATTTTCATTGCAGAATGAGGTTGTAGACTTGCTAGCTGACCATTTCGCTTTATCGCACAGTGGAGTGAACCACTTGCACAAAGAGGCTTAAGTCAATTCAGCGAAGATTCCCATTGCCACCGGCATCACTGCATCATATTCCTCTCCCACCCGGGTACCAGTCTCCCCATCAACATTACGACGGCCCTAGCAACCACACAAGCCCTATATCATCCCCCACGAGCGCTTCTTAGCGCCTATCTCATCCATAAACACCCCATTCATCCTCATCCCCTCTTCCTCTTTTCCTCTCCAAAGGAAAAGGCTTTGTATCCCACACAACCGGCTGGTGCAGGAACTCAAGAATCCCCTGCACGGGCAGGTCACGGCCCCGGTGACTTGCTTGATGACCTTTTACCGCCCCAGCTCCCGTTTTGAGGGGCGGAGCCCTTATGTGGCTCGGGTTGACCGGCATGATTTCTGATGGCTGCTCTTGCGCTTTGTGCATTTACTCTCTTTCGTTTCGTTGACTTTGCCGGCTTGTCTGGTGGGTTGAGGAAGAAATGTGACGCTTGACCTGGATGTTCAAATGATAGATTGCATTGCATTCTGCATGAACGCGAGTTCTTCAGTTGTGGGTGTGATTCTTCGATGTTTGTTAAGGGGTGTTGAGTGAAAGTCGCGATGCAAATTTGGTGTTTTGATTGTGAAGCTGAAAGACCCAATAGTCCCCGGTGTCACTGGTATACTGTCACATATGTACCAGTTAGATGAAGCCGCTTTCTCAAACAGATTCATAAACGGTATTGGAGAGCGCACGTTGTGATGTTTTCTGGGTGTCGCACGTCCATTTGACTTACTACGGTTGCGAGCTTCGCGAACTGGTGAATCCAAGACCATGCTACGGGAGGGGAATCCGTTGTTTATGAATGAATCGTTTTAGAGGCTTCTGTACACCGTTAAAGTAGTTGCATTGCGGTGACTTCGTGGTGTTGAGGGCTCTGGCTGCAACGGTGAACGCGTTGGAGCTCTGGAGGGCGCCTTACCCCTGAAAATACAGCACTGCGAGATTACGAGTTCATGATGAATTTGGGGCTATCATGCTGCCACAGGATCTCATTAGTAGCTTCAGAATAATCGCGTTGTGGTGTTGGAACGTTGCTGCTGGCATCTCCGGCCTATGTCTTCCGACCGGGCGCCCTGATTGCCGGCCACCCCCTCAAATCAGACTTGGACTCCCCCAACAAAATGAAAACCCCAAATGATATTCCAAATAGTCCGAAAGCCTCGAATCTACTCGCTGCGACATGTGCCCTTGGTTGCAGCATCTCTTTGCTTGTCCTTGCATTGTGCGCCCCAACCCGAGCTGCCCGACTGTAATGCACCAGCAACTGAGCCAGGAGCCCCAACGAAGAACCAAACCACAGCAGATTTCGAAAGGCATGCAGATAAAATCAATGTCTCTGCTGCTGTCGCTATACTCTTGAACGTCTTCGCGAGCTTGCGACACTTGCCCAACTCTCAAGACCTCTGCAACACCCTCGATCGAAGTCGACAACGAACACCAGAGAATCAGGCGCATTTCAGGAAGACATCTCAAGCGCAGAGGAATGATTTGAGAACGTGAGAGATGGAGCTCAGGATTTCCATACTGCACGTGCTGTCCTTCGCTGCTACCACACTAGCTATTTGGACAAATGAGAGGGCAGGGAAGATGGTACAGGCTCCAGCCAACTCCGAAAGCAGGCCCAATTGCTACTGCTGGCAAACGGTTGGCTCTGGAAGTCTTCAACTTCAATCCTCGAGATCTCTGCCAGCTTGTCCGAAGGCGAGCGACTCGGCCTCGATACACACAGAATAATGGCAGGACTGTACTTGAATCAAAGAGACCGGAATACCCTCCCACTAATCAACGCGATAGCAGGAGATTTAGATTCTTGTAAGTTCATTAAAGTGTTGTCGGTCGCGGATTCGCATTCTCATCTCGTCCTGACAGGCTAATCGCAGCTCCAATGATGGTACAACTCCAAGGAAAGAACCACGAAGAACTTATACACTCGACCGAACTTCTTTTCGAATTATAGAACAACTTCCGGTCGCTTTCGTTGTGCTACTTCGTCGTCTCGCTGCTACCGGACTCTTCAAGCGCATTTCACCATCTTGCGGGTATCAGCGCCAACACAACTACACACGACACAACCGAATCTTTCAATAAGGAGAAGCCGTAACGGCATCTAAAAATGCGGGCGTCGGACTTTTGCTTGCAGGCTCCAGGACCTGGGCTACTACACTGCGTCGAAGCCTCCTACTCGTAAACAGGCATCAGTAGTCTCGATACCGAACACACTTGCACAGTTCCTGAAATTTTGCAACCTCTGGCTGCAATCCGGAATTGGTAAGAATAGCTGTCGGGGATGCTTTAAAGAATGTGTGGGCAATGTGGAGGCGATAGCGAGCTGAATCTCGTCGGCTTCCAGACAACTTGACGAGATTTTGGCTATCATTCACACGGAACAAAGTGCAGTCATCCATGAAGTCAGCTATCAACCCTTCTTACGCCCCTGAGCATATGTCTGCCTGCATTCTTTCTTTCGACCCAAGATTACGCCGTTCGACAGCAGGCGCCTCTTTCATCGAGACCACCACCTCCACTCCACCTTTGCGAAATGATCTTCGACAAAACTGTCTCATATATGAGCTTCGTGAAGCGATTCAGGAGTGCTCTTGTTCCTATGCCACAGTACTTGGGTTGGACACCTGTGCACGATCCGAAACACGTGGTGGTGGAGGGACCAATTGGACCCCGAAAGCTGTGTAGCTTGGAACACAGACAATGGTGTACAATGACTGAATCCGAAGGAACTCTTGGGAACTGGTCGTGCTTCGAATACAGAGTGTCCTCTCAGACGGCGGTCAGCACTTCGGTTGTGATTAGAATCGTCAGGCCGCCACTGCAGAACCATCCACAATCATACCTACACCAGCATTAAGCTGAAAAGGGGTATTGAATATCGCCATGCCAAGTATTTTCTGGACATCAGCCAATTCGATTGACAAGACAGTTATCCAGAATCTTAAAAATTGCAGAATCCAGAAACTCGGCAACAGAGGTAGACAGCTCCAGCACAATGGCAATGAAGCGACATGAAAGTAAGAGACTTGAAGGACAAAAGTAAAGGAATATTCATAAGACAAGGAAGGAGGCTCGGAAGGAGAAGACCACATGCTGACTTGGAGAAGTTCTAAGAAACTGGTAGGAGGAGAAACAATACAGACAAAGGAGATCATGGCGAATAACTGAAAAAGGATACTGAAAGCTCTGCTGCCAGAAAGAGCAAATCCTAGGACTGCTAGTTGAAGGGATGAGTGTCGTGGACGACTCCTACCATTTGTTCGAGGCCTGCGACAACAACCAAGTTATGAGACCCGCAAACAAGAAACAAGAACAGAGACCTGGAAGACGAGTGTTGACAGAGCTGGGATTTAGGTTTGATGGCGATACGCACTTGTACTGCGCTCCTTGATCCATCCAGTACTGCTGGTGCCTCTGGTCCTCTTGCACGCTTGCACTCTTGGGGGCAAGCTGACAGTGGTGGTGGTATCGAAGGCATGTTCTGCTTCCTAACATCCGACACGGTCCTTTTGCTGTCGGTGGCATCTTCCCAAACGTATGACTTACGAGCAGCAATCACAACTCTTTGACACTCCTACTACAAATGAGATACAACCGAGATAGAGGAAGCCATGGTAGCGTCTGGTAGAGACTTAGGAAAGCTGTGCTTGCGTAAGGAACAATTCTCGCATAGCGGTAAAGGCATTGTTGATCGAGACCGCTGACATAGTTCGGATGCAGATTGGACCCACGAAAAATACTGCCACGGCCTACCTCATCATCCCTGAGCTGGCGCAGCTTGTATCAATCGCGCACAATTGAGGCCGAGCTAACAAAAGTGACATCAAAGGCTTCGCCGCGCAAGGAAAGAAACTCGGATTTTATCCATTCCCTGCTTGCGAACCTTCTGAGCTATCCACGTAGCACATGCCACCTCTTATCCTCGGGAGACACAACAGGGCTCGAGAGGGGCTTGGCTGATACTCAGACAAAGAATTGCGAAAGCCATCTTGTTGAAGGAGGAAATACCAGATAGCGGTAGAAGACAGAATTCTTGCGAAGGACTTCCGCCATGATCTTAAGAGCCAGGTGGATCCTCTGAGACAGAGCGTCAGAATGAACAAGAAGTGGAGGGTTCAGGAGGTTCTGGCGTGGTTGGAGTGCAAAGCGGACCACAATATACACTACCATCAACCTGTTTCATACACTTCGAGCTGCCACATGAGCCCTGTCTCCTTGGCGGCAGTACCAAGGAGTTGCCCTGCTTCTCTCTGTTGCTGTTCTCATTCAACACCATGTCAGTTGCTGAAAAGGTATTATTGACATGCTACGAGCGTAGTGCTGCACAAGCGAGATGGAGCTGCAGAGAGAATTGAGGGAGGCGATGTTCTTAAAGGGAACGGGCAATGTTGGAATGCAAGTCGAGCAAACGATAATCCCTTATTGAACTCTCCACTAAGGGTTCATAGCCCCGAATGCACACAAACCCACTTCAGACCGAGCTGACAGTGGCATCGGAGGCTTATCATGCATCTCGTCGGCATAGCAATATCCGCCAGCGACCCACCACGGTCCTTAGCTCCTCGCTCTCATGTTGTGAACAATGCGACCGATATCGGAAATCTTTATTGCCCCTTCGGGAAGGATAACAAACGAGTGCAGGATGGTTTGTCGTCCGAATAGCATTTGCGGCGCAAGGCTACAAACGGGTTTGCGAAACAGCTAGGAGAGCCGAGAGATCTGCGCTGCGCTTGCATGGGGCATTTGCTGAGCTGTGCGGCAACTCTATCAGCAGCAATTCAACGCTCGCAGAGAAGATGGAGAAGAGGATGGTTGAAGCATCATAGAGAATCCTTCGAGTTCGCCTCAACAGAACAGAACGGCAGGAGTGTGCCGACGGTATCGTACCTTCTCCTTAGCGCATTCCACGTCCGGCATTAGGTACTCATTCTAACATCCAACCTCAGCTTCCCCTCATCACTCGGCTCAAGGTATAGGTACTCGTGATGTCGCTATCGTGCAGATTTCTCCACCAAAGCACTAATGCATGGGCTGGAAGCATGCGAATCTACCAATGGCGTTTTCGTTTGTCAAAGGACTCCGCGCGATAAGGACATCCGACATCAGTCCATGATGCAAGCCGACTGTAGCCGAATGTGCCAACGGAGTCGTGTACAAAGAACCATGGGACCACAAAAGCAAGTGGACATTTACGAATTGGTATATAAGAGTCACCTAGGTACATTCTGTGATTGCTTGCTATTTAATTGAGAGGATCACCAATTGCTAAAATATCCAAGACAGAGATTCGCCAGCTTCTTTGTCCTCCTGATATCACCACCAAACTCAACTACACAATTGATTAAGATGCGCCACCGAATACAACAGTTTAATCTCTTAGAAGAGCTTGCACGACGAAATGTCGTCCAATGCAGGCGCTCCGTACATTCCAGCAGTCGAAAACGCATTTCTGCATCTCCTCTACCTACACCTTCAGCCACACCCTCCCAAATGCTCTCAGGAGTATCATCACCAGAATCAAATCCCTCAAAATTCTCTCCTACAGCTCTATCCCGCCTCCCAACCTCTAGCGTCCTGCGCTCCTACCTCATAACTTCCATGTCGTCCTCCCCGATCCTCCTGAACGCATGCTTTAAGACTCTACGACGAATGCTCGATTCGAAATCCTCCCTCATGAACATCGATAAGAACCCCTTGCTAGCTCGGATCCTGAAATCCACCTTCTATGCTCAGTTCTGCGCTGGAGAGACGGAGAAGGAAGTACAGAGGAATACAGCTGCGGCGAGAGAGAAGCTTGGTTATAATGGGATAATATTGGAGTATGCATTGGAGGTTCTAGGAGGAACCACACCAACTGCAGCCGAGACAGCACAGGAGATTGAAGTGTGGCGGAGAGGCATACTGCAGAGTGTGGAAATGGCTAGTCCAGGAGATTTCGTCGGGTTGAAGTAAGTTCTAGCACTCCACTACCCTCCTTTTTCCCACTCCACCTCCTACTAGCAACCCCAACAAGCCTAGAATACTCACCAACTCCCTCAGATGGTCCGGCCTCGGTCGTCAAGCTCTCGCCCTCCTGAAAGACCAAAAAGACCCCACCCCAGAAATGCAAAGAGCCATCCTCGAAGCCTGCGACGCCGCCGCCGCAAAAAACGTCTCCCTCCTCCCCGGCGCCGAGGAAGAAATCACAAACCCCGGCATCGACAAATGGACCCTAAAACTCCAACAAAAATACAACACCCCCTCTTCCGGCCGTGCTCTCATCTACACAACCTACCAAGCCTACTTGAAAGCCATCCCCGAACGACTCTCCACGCACCTAGCGCTCGCGAAAGAGAGCGGGTATATCGCAGGGATAAAGTTAGTCCGAGGAGCTTACTTAAACTCGGAACCACGGCATCTGATCTGGGCCACGAAAGAAGAAACAGATAAATGCTACGACGGGATTCTCGAAGCGCTTCTCCGACAAAAATGGAACAACGTACTAAACCCCACAACCTCAAAGAACCCAGCCCAAGCATGGCCCCCCCTAAACATCGTCCTGGCAACCCACAACCTCGCCTCCGTCCGCCTCGCCCAATCCATCCGAAACGAGCAAGCGTCTCGCTCTCGCGGCTCCCCGCTCCCCAAACTAGCCTACGCCCAGCTCCAGGGCATGGCGGACGAGATATCGCAGCAGCTCGTGACGGCTGGCGCTCTGGCCCCGAAGCCGAAAGATAGGGTCATGAGCACGGCGGATGTTCCGCGGGTTTTTAAGTGCATGACGTGGGGCACGACGACGGAGTGTTTGAATTTCTTGCTGAGGAGAGCGAGTGAGAATAAGGATGCGGCGGGGGGGGCGGGGGGTACGAGGGGGGG
>AJFK01000430.1:0-78929 GCA_000467715.1 Hysterium pulicare CBS 123377
ATTCACGATAAAACATCATAGAATCTACATGAATTAAGGTAGAAAAACCAAAAGAACTACCCTTAATTCATGTAGGTAAATCACGATAATTAATCGTACTAAAACCACCATGTTTTATCGTAGTGCGAAACCCGTAGGGACGTTCTAAACTCTTCCGTGTCTGCATCTACTCCCGCAACTCCGGCCACTCACTATTGCTTTCTCTAGGAAACTGGTGAAAGTTCCTGACGTTCCGACCGTCGAGAGTTCATGACTGCTGTACGGTTTTCATGTCTTCTTTCCTTTAAGCGCTAGGGTTTTAGGAGGTTGAGAAGACGTAGATATCCATTGGAGATATTTGTTCTTGAATAGTTGCCTGTAGCCTTATAGTATTTATGAATTTTGCGTGAATGTACCTCACTGGTAGTTCCAGAGTCTTGACAATTAGCTCTTTGGAACTCCTGCACCTCTCATGCTCGTTGTGGCATTCTTGGGGCATTCTTCCCCTAAAGGTTTATCCTCTAACTGCTTTGTGACATGAACATCGTATCAGTGAGAGATTAAGACACGTGCAACGGCAGCTAAGGTATCTTAAAGAGTACATGGAAATGAAAGAAGACAAAAAGGTGTGGAGTTATATGCTTTGGAAACTCTCTTTCACCTTTAACCTTTGACTGCGAAAGAGTATGGACCGGGTGACAAACGAGAACACGGAAACCGCACTGGAGCGTTTTCGGATATTCTACAATATTGTTTTCACGGCACACCATAGGAAAGGAAAGGAGCAATAAGACAAACTTTTTTCGATTTCCGTAATGACCATAGGATGGCCATGACTATAATGTTCATCAGCATCAATGATAGTCACATTTAGCAGGTGTTGTGCTTGGGTATCATATCACCAGCCAACCCGCCGTAACTCCAATGCCCAACCAACAACCCTGCAGATGACCACTCATAAGATGGCTTTGCAACGTTTGGACTCTCTCGGACAGCCCAGTCAGTCAGTACTGACTATCCACAGGCATGCCTTCGACTGTGGTTAGAAGTTGCATGTCAGCAAACGAATCGTCAGAAACGAGGTTCCGAAACATACGCTTCGACCCGAGCTTCCTCTCCATGCCCTTTAGCAAGTTCTCCATGGCATCGTTCTTGTCGTTGAAGATGGCACTGAACGCCATCACGGTGCGACTCTCATCATGACCTTCTTCGTCCACGTCGAAAGCAATCACATGAATTTGGTATTGGTGATCCTCATGGTCAACTGCTGCAACGACATATTTGCTCAAGCTACCCCAGAGACATATTGCGTTCGCTGGGGGACATGTCAGTGACATGCGATCTCGAATGAGGAAGCATCACCGGGGAAAGGTGCCAGGCTGGGAATTGCAGAAGATGACTTACAAATGATCATCTTCTCCAACATCCCAAAGACCTGGAGGTCGTCCACAGACAGCATTTTAGACGATTGGTTTGCGTATTGACAGAAGCAACGTAGTTGTTGGTCGAAGTAATGCCAGTGTAGGGAGGAAGAAGAGAGGAGCTGGAGTGTCGATGGGAATGAGTGTATATATGTTTATTGTTGCTCCAGAGATAAAAACACAGATGTCAACAAATAAACCTAATTACAAAAGTAAACATTGGTCTCGAAAGATGAAAATTACATCAGTGGTGCCATAATTGCGGGGATAGAGTGAATGTCTCCCAGATTCCCCGTGCACTTTCCAAATTGGGATGCTCGGACCACAACACAGACAAGGGAACACCCAATAAGCCACCAAGATCTGAGTCGAATAACAGAGGATGGACAGCTGAAGAAGAATGACTTCCGACAAGACATAAGTGGGATATACTTTATCATCCTCTTCTCATACTACGCTGTGCGCCAGAGCTTTCACGTACCGGATATCAATTATTCTAGACCAAAACTTCTGATTGATCAAGTCTCATAGATGGGATGCCTCGCACTAGAACTTGTGAGCCCGCCGCCCATACTATGTCATTCCTCCTAACGCACCCAACCTGCAGAAGAATTAGAACTTTATCAGACGAATGTGTGCTGGTGTGACCAAGCTCGGGGTTTGACACCTGTAGTACGGTTCTTCCTCATGCAAGCTGACCATCCTCTAACCTCTCGCTCCTCGTCTCCACGGACGTCCTCGGCGTCGGCGTCTTCTCAACCCCCTTCCTCACTTTCACCATACCATTATTCTTCTGCTTCGCCATATGTCCCAATACAACCGAACCCAGGAGTTGTTGGAGACTTATAATCGCATCGACCGTAGACTTCGACTCCAGAGAAGTCGAAAGATACCTCATTCCTAGCGGTTCGAAGTATTCAATAAGGATCGCGGTGTAGAAACCCTGACGCTCTTCTTGAGTGACATGCCATCTGAAGCCGAGGACTACGTCGAAAGTTCTGTGATGGCCGTATAGAGCTCTTGCTGTCGCTATGACTGGCTTCAGTATCAAATGTCTGGGGGGAGACATGAGAGTACTTACAGATGATATTCTTTTTGTGGCTTTCGAAGAGTTGGTGATCTAACAGATCTTCCTCGCGGTCGGTACTGCAAGGCATAATCGAATTGAGGAATGAGAAGGATCTGAAGTGGACGCTGGCTCGGTAGATCTTCGAGATAGGCAGGCAGGGATGTGGAGAACTGGTAACAAAGTGGGCAATCGACAGTGTTTATAAACGAATGATCTCGATAGAGTTTGATATATAGCGAAAGATCTCCTCATGACCTGAACATATATCATGATGCGAATTTGTGTGGACCTGTTTGCGTAGGTTAAATGTTTGATGGCAATCAAGGGAACGCTTGGAAACGTGAGCGGCTCGCAAACGAGCGTCAACCTTGATATTTGAGCAAACAAAAAATAGGAGCCAATGGTTGATATCAGACCGGGCTAGGATGTAGACTTCGACTGGGGGCGCAGTAAGAAGGGCCCATTGGAGGCAGGACAAACTCTCGTCATCCTCTTCCTATAATTCGTTCGGTAGAGCTCATACTTCATCTTCGGAACTGGCCATCTCTACCACCCAAACACAGCCACCTTTTTATATCAAGATTCCACGGTTAATAAGTGATATAATCCAATTCAGTTTCTGCGGGCGAAGCAGTGAAAGGATTCCATGATTTGACCGTAGATTCTTGACAGTATTAGGACCCATCTAGTGCTCCAAGGAGTCTATTGCCGATATCAGACATTATCATCACCCCTTTTGAACGCTAAACAACAAACTCCAGTCTGAGGCCTCGAAGGGAGGAGTGAATACTAGACCCGGCTGCCAATCCTCATAAGACTTTTGCTCTTGAACCTGCTGTTTGGCCTCGGCTTTCAGATCACGCCCTTGAACTTCGATATACTTGTCGGGGAAACATAACAAGAGCCCCAAGTCTTTCATTCCCTGCCATAGCCGTTGCCTCTTCTTTATTCTTGGACCCTGCCAAGCCTCCGTCTTAAAATTAGCCAACTTCTGTTGAACAATCAATTCCAATAGGTATGAAAGATCGTGGAGGGCTTCCCGTCGAGCCTCTCCTGGAGCTGCGTGACTACAACTCCGTAGTTTGATCTCTGAACCTTCAACTTCAACCAGGTACGCAGAATACCCCTGACATTTGGGTTCGGCGCCGGTGGCAATAACTAGATTCCGGCTGGGATAAATGACTTGGGCATTCGCTTGAAGATAAGTTAGACAAGTGTTAACAGAAGACATTTTACGTACAGAGTATACGGTTATACAATCCAGCCTCCTCTTCACTCTCAGATGACTTCGTGTAAACGCAGATGGTATTTGACCTGGGTTCCTGTTCCTGATATCAGTTTAAATTTGCAAACGTTGATTAGACACGCGGGAAATACATTGTGCTGTTGAGCTGGTGATTGGCTTGACAATGGAACTGTCGTGTTAGTCGCCATAGTCCCACTTTGAGAGCGTAAACTCTTTTTTTAACAAATAACCCAACGCGTGAACTCCCGGATGAGTTGTTGTTTCAGTATGCCGTTGAGTGGATGGGATCAGCTCCTATACGTGCTTGTTGAGGAGTGAGAAAGATACAGATACGACCTCCTATAACTTGAAGAGTTCACAGAAGATATAATTGCAAGAAGGAATGCAGGTGAAGAGGAGTAGGAAGTGGTCATTGCGAAAACAGCGGTGTTATATGTTGCCAACTGCTTCATGCTTTGCTGGCATGTAGGGAGTGAAGCGGTGATAATTTGTCCACATGTTTAGCCAGCGGTCTGGTGACTTCTATACGTCTAAGTCCGGAATGCTCTGACCAGGACATCCGCTGGCGATGCCAATTTTTGAGTTTAATTCTGTAGTGTCTTACCTTGCTTAACCGTCACCAACCTCCGGTGACGTTCGGTTTTCTAAAACGTGCTTACGATGAAATATTGGTGTCGAAAGCCCAGCGGTTCTCGCTGATGCTCAAGTATTGGACAGGTGACATGTCCGTTTCTATACCTAACCTCTTCATCGAGTTACAGTATTTTATTGTTGGTATTCAGGCATCTGCAGCTTGGAGCTCACCAGAATTTTGATACTTGACTATCCTCTGCGTTGAAAATCCTAGTTGGTGCGAAGGGGAAGAGAAGGTGTGGTGTAGAAGAGAAGTGTGGAAGGGTGGGTTTAGGTACCTGCTGGGAGCGGGCTTAGTCATTCAAGATAGCCAATGAAGTTGTAGCACCCTTTCCTTTCCCCAGTCATCCAGGAGTCATGTACCGCACGGTCATATCGTTTTTGCAAAACAGCCATTGAACGAACTGTCCTACTCATTACCCAGAAAAGACTGCCTTATCTTTACACATAGTAAGGAGTGACTCGATCCTTCTTCCCATTCTTATCAACCACCACACTCCAACAGGCCTCCAAACTTTTCAGCAATGAAGTCAATAGCCATTGACCGCCGGGAGGCTGTTTCTTCATGAAGAACCAAAGTCCCCTTCTCGTCATTGTTGATCAGCTGAGCTGTGAATTCTTCTTTTCTGAGAGCAATGGCGACACTAAGCTCAGCTTGGCGGCCATAAATAATCTTTCCCATGGCTGGAAATATCATAAATTAGTATGTAGCAAAACGTAAAGTTGCAAGAGCGAGGGTCATACTGATGATCCGTTTCTCTAGTGACTCATAGACTTCTGTATCTTTGTGAAGATCTTCGGGGATAGTAGTGTCGGTGGATTTCTTGGGGGGTTGTTCCTTTTCTGACATGCTTGGCTGCGGGTTGATCGTATGCTTCGAAAATTATTGTTGTTTTAAGGGAGATATAGTGATCTAGGGTTTCTATAATTTTTCGAAGTAGTATAAAGACGAGCCATGAATTGGGAAAGTGATCACATTGCGAGGGAAGTGGTGAGTGAATGAAATAAACATGGAGATTGTCTCCTGAAAGGGTATCTAGATCCGAAACTTCGAAGCACAAAATGAATCATTTGCGTATCCCACCCTTCCCCATGAGTCTCTAAAAATGTCGCTGAGGCACCCAACGATGAAGAACAATATGTGAATTTTCACAATTCTGTTTCCTCCAATACGTCTCCCATACGCAAGGCATCCATGGGGGATTCATTCCACAGTCGGAACAGATATATTTTGAAGGCTCGACCTTCGCATGATTTTTTCGAGCCATAGGACCGGGTTGTCGACCGTCGAGTTTTTCTATCAAGCCCTTCATAGCCTCGCTCTCGTTTTTCGCTTCAGGTGATTGGATGACGTGATAAGGTCCGCATTGCACCACCAGCCAACAAATAACCTCGGGATCGCAAGGCAGTTTTCGGGAGTTGTAAACGACCTGATAATTGATATCTGGCCCGTAGATGCGTTGAATATGGCCTAAATTATGTGAGCTCTTGTCATGTCGTTTGGCTCAGGGGAAGTGTTTGATGGTTGGGTACGTACAATGCATGAGTGATTCTAATTCTTTCTTCGCGCTCTTTTCAGTTTTCTTCTCGGGTTGAGAGACGCACGGGATGATTTTGGGGTTCATTGTGAGCGCTGTCTGGTTTTGCGTGGACATATTTGATGAGGATTTCCGGTCAAAGTTGTTTGAGGAGATGACTTGTTGCAGTAGAGCAGTAGATTTTGAGATGTAGAGAGTAATCCTGGTGAATGTCGTTTTGGGAAATGGTTTGTTGTAGTAGAACAGTAGATTTGAGATGCAGAGCAAATTATGGGTAAGGCGAGTATTTAAAAAAATTGTTGGGGAAAAGAACGTTGGAAGCTTGGATTTGAAAGAATCCACGGTTAAGCTTGAAAAATCATCATTACCTTAGAATGACTCCTTAATCTGACGCCTGATTGGATTGTCCCTACATTGAAATTGGTCTTGAAGGCTTGTCCATGATGAATATACATGTTTAATGAATTCCAGATAGCCTAGAAAGAAGAACTGGAATGACCCCTACCGTTGGAAAGAAACGAGGGAGATACTTGAATTTGTAATTCGTTGTGGAGGCTGAAAATGCAGCGTGGATAGAGATCATAGTGCGAGGCTTGGAGTTTGCGTACCAAGGTACCGTGCCTGTTCAGGGTCTGACATACCCAGCATCCAGCCCTGCGCCTATATTAGCAGTATGGCTTCAAAGAAAACTGCCCAAACATTTCTCATCATTGCCAACGGAATATAGGGTTGAAAAGCTCAGGTCGGGATGAAGTAGAAGAGCAAACATGCTAGATAAGCCTGGAGTTGACTTTTAAAAGGCACAGACCTACAGAAGCTAGGATCATCGGCGCCTTACTGAAAAGCGTTTCGAAACGAAGTAAGCCCGCGGGCGTCATCGGCCTTCGAATCCTCGCAGTCCAACTCTCATCTGGTAGTTTTCCGGGTGCGCTATTTAATTGTTCAATCCTTCATCCACCTGTCTCTTTAAAGCCGACCTCTCCATAGCCCTCAACTCAATCCACCTGTTTCCCTCGACAGTACGCAATAAGAGAAACTTTCCACAGATTCGTGCGGATCCCCGCGGAAGCAGTTCGCTATTGTTACTTTGAGCTCTGCATGTCCTGGGTTGATACATTTGAAGCATCCCCAACTTTAACAGTGCCATGGTTTCAAGAATTTAAAGGCCTGTCGACTCACGAATCCGACCACAGATCTCAACGATAAATATTTAAACGCCGAGCTCGGTCAGCCACTCCGGCGCAATGCCTCTTCTCAACATCCGGGAGCTGCTACAGTTTCCATCTGGGGACAATTCAAGCGAGACAATCATCAATGGGGTTCATTTCAATCTCACAGCTTTGGAGTATTACAACTACACCCTATACAGCAACGACACAATCTCCAACGCGTCGAAATGCTACCTTATCTTCAAACAATTCCAACCACACATGTTCGCCAACGGCAGTTGGATCAACGCTACATCATGTTATACCCCATACTATCATATACACGGCCGTGGTATCGCAAGCATTGCCTTCGGAACGGTCTTCTTGTTAAGCATCATGTTTACATTAGTCAACCTGCGGAAACACGGACGATCGTTCCTTCGGGAGGATAAGAGATTCAGATTGGTTGGAAGGCGGTGGCAGTGGTATTGGATGTGCTTCGTTGCGACATGCGGCGTCATCAGCTGTTTGACGGGGATAGACGTGGACCGATATTATTTGCAACAGATTCCGATCGTCCTGCAAAGTTTCTTCTACGTGTTGATGGTTCCGGGCACATTGGCTATGGTCTGGGAGGCTACAAGACACTGGTAAGTTGGAGACTGTGAGACCGAAATGGAGGTTAACTAATCAATACAGGGGCTCTTGGCAGGAGAGACAAATACATGATCGCGATCCTTTCCTACTTCCACAAGACGACAAGCGTGGCAAGACAGAGTTCTGGTTGCCGCTGGTATTTTACCTCTTTGCCTGGCTAAATTTCTTTATGACTATCCCCCGCTCCTGGGCTGCCATAGAGAAACAAAACACTCCCGAGCAAAAGGCAGATATCGCTAAACCCGCCGGGACTGATGTCCGGGAAAAAGCAGGAGCAATTCTAGCAGCATGTGCCTGGTTCGTCATATGTTATTCTCTAAGACATTCCTTATATTGGTATAAACCCCGCGCAACTGGATTCTGGAACAAGATCAATTCGTTCTGCCACTACTGCCCAACGAAATTATTTCTAGTCATCGTGATCCTTGCGGTTCGCATAGCCTATGCGATTGCAAGTGCTTGGGTATGGGATATCAGCATCTTCAAATATGGTGTAGAAATTGGATGGCCCTTTGGACTAGGATATGGAACTACCGTCTTGATACTTCTCATCCTAGAGATTGCTGGATACGCTGAGGAAAATGAAGACAAAGTGCTCATTACACAGCGAAGAGAACGCGGTCGGACGGTCGATCAAGAGTTGGGCCTCGTGCAGAAGCCACATTGGTGGAGCAAAAATCATACAGACCGTTTTCTCAACGACGACCAGAGACTTCGAAATATGACTACGGAAGTTGGAGGCGGCAGGCCAACAGCACGGAACATCCAGACGAACATAGAAATGGGAAACATGAGGACAGGGTTGAGGAATCGATCACGGGATAGGCCGGCTGATGACCCGTTTAGGGACGATTATAATCCTCAGTCCCCTCAACAGACGGGCACGACTGGAGATAGACTCACGGTAACGAGGACTGAAAGCGACACTGCCAGTACGATGACTGGTAATTCAGGGAACACCGGCATGACAGGTCGAACATTGACATCGGAGAATGCCAAACCGCAAGTGATTAGAAGCATGCTGGACATCTGAAGTCAGAATGTGCTTGTCATATGGACAAACATTGACGGAATCAATTGTTGGAACTTCGTTGTGTACCTTGGGAATGTCAGTAGCTGTGGTTGTCTGTAACGTGTAGTTATGATAATGTAAACCCGGTAGGTATGGATATAACGATGTATAATGATGGCTGGCTGGTAATTTAATCCCTGGAGGTACGGTTGGGTCGCCGATTGGATGCAATTTAATGGTGGCTTGGGATGATGTCAATTGGGCAGAATAGACCTGGAGTATCGTCTGGGCGTGAATTATCAACGACGTGTATTCACCACATATGATAAGCACAAAGGACTGTGAGATTGATTGCGCATATCAAAACCGCACAAGCATCCATTGGAGTTGATTGCTTGGAATAGAGACCCCGCCATTAAGAGGCAGATCGGGAGATCATCACCAAGTAAGGTGGCATCACGGCCTTTCGCAGCAGCTGCACCTCATCACAATATTCTTACTTCAACCCAACCCCCGACAACCTCTAAAACCGGCACTGCTTCCCATACCACACCGCTCTCCCCCAACCTCTCACCTTCAGCACCTATTCTCAGCTTGTGACTCTACAATACCATTGTCGCCTGTTCGATTGCACCCCGCTCCTCCATGCAGTAATGGCAGACCATCAAGCTGCAGATTCTTCTGCAGCGAAGAAGCTGGACTTGCACCAGCCAATCCTCTCTCCCATGTCGCCGAACTCGTCGGGGCCTCTATCCCCACCTCTCGATAAGCCCACACTCAGAACTTCGTCGAGCCCGCACATGGGCCACCGCCAAAGCTTCGCCGAGAACATGCGGGGTGTTCCGGGCTCACCACGCGCTCAGAGACAGCCTTCACTTTCTCAACAAGCTCTACAAGACCTTTTGAATAATCCGCCGACTAAGAATGCTGCACCAGAGTTGGTGGGAAGGGATTGGAAGACGATTCAGCTTGGGGAGGTTGTTGATCCTGGACAAGTTCGCTTTGTCGATTATGATACAACTGTCGAGGAAGCCACGAATGTAGGTCGATAAATGCAAAGCTCGACTTGTATAGATAGACTAACCCAGACGTAGATTCTTGTTCAATCTGGAGCTCCTAATGTGGTTCTTCTGCGAGATTCCAAAAGCCCAAACGCTCCCATTGGCACCTTTGATTACGATGACTTGAACGCATACCTCTTACTTGTGGTCGGTCTTGCACATCCCGCAGAGGGTGATATAGCTTCTTTCGATGAACTAGCACGGAAAGGAAGAGAGGGGAAGCCTATACCTCTGAAAGATGTGAAAGACTTAGGGAAGAAAGAGCCTGTCGTCACGCTCCCTTCTACGGCCGTCCTACACAAGGCCATGGAGGTTTTTGGCAGTGGAGTACATCGGATTTTGGTTATGAAGGAGAATTCACCTGATGTAATTGGTATACTTACCCAGCTCAGATTAGTACAGTTCTTCTGGGAGAACAAGCAATCTTTCCCTGTGGTGGACCAATTGTATCCGCTGCTGATCAAGGACCTAAACATTGGCTCACATACAGTCTACGCCATCAAGTAAGTCAAGTCCTGGAAATCACGGAGGATCAGGAGCTAATCAGACATCAGCGGCGACAAACCCCTCACAGACGCCCTCGAGCTCATGAACAGTGAGGGTATAACATCACTTCCTGTGCTCGACAATCAAAACAATGTCATTGGCAATATTTCACACGTCGATGTTCGAGTAAGTTACAGGCTCTCCTATGCTTTAATAGGTTTACTGACCTTTCCCAGCTCCTTACAAAGTCTACCTCCCTCCCTCTACTCCGCTCCTCTTGCATCCATTTTATCTCTGTCATCCTCTCCGAACGCGGAGTGAACGATGGCCAAGACTCATTTCCCGTCTTCCACATAAACTCGTTCTCGACCCTCGCTCACACAGTGGCTAAACTGGTCGCTACACGCTCGCATCGGTAAGCTCAATTTTGTCCCTCTTCACTCAAGTATGATACGTGCTAACAACATGACTGCACAGCATGTGGATAGTTGAGCAACCCTCCCCTGCCTCCTCCGGCCCTCCAACTCCAGCCGCCACACCAGCCGTCCTCGTCCCTCCTTCTCCCATCACGCCTCTCCCCTCCACAGGCTCCAATATGACACTCACTTCTACCTCGGCTCCATTCAGCCCATCCGCTGCAGCGCCCGCCATTTCCGCTTCCGCCATCCCAGGGGCTAGTTTGTCCGGCCGGTTGACTGGTGTGGTCAGCTTGACCGACATCTTGAATTTGTTCGCACGCGCAAGCGGATTGAGTCCCCATGATCCGGATGAGATTAGGCGCGCGAGGCGGAGATCGAGCAGTTCGAGCATGAGGAGGAGTATGGATAGTGGAAGGAGTGAGAGTTTGGGGGCTAGGAGGCCCAGTACGAGTGGGGGTGTTGCCGGACCGCCAGGCGTAGTGAGGGGAAGAGGGTTATAGAACATGGGTGGTAGGAAAGGCGGACGAGGAAGTATGGATGCTCGAAAGTTGTCAAAGTGCCTTAGAGATGGAGACTCGACTTCAAGATTCCTCATGCTTTCCCCCTTTTGAGAGATTTTCTACTTACGGAGCACAGTGTTTTTGGAGCGTTATTTGAGGACGCACAATCAGGGTTTCCACCCCACAGAAACGATTGAATGGGTCTATCACACTTTCAATTTCTTTTTCCTCTCCCTTACTTTGCGCTCTATCTGCCTATCTTACATAGAGCGCTCTAAAAGCGGAGCGCGGATATCGCTAAGTCCAATGATATATCATATCCAAAGCACTAATCTCTTACCCATGACTCAAATACTTTTGAAAGGGGTTTGAGGTGTCGAGGGTGGGCCACGCCTTAACTCAGGTTTTTTCTCTCGAATAATCCCCCAGCAGATCTTTCTCAATAACTCTTTAGAAAGGTATCCATAAACAGATGTTTGCCAAAGAGCTTGATGGTGCCTTTGCGGACTTCGACCTAAATGCCTTTAAATCGCTTCCCGGAAGGTCTTCAGACTTTCCGAGAACCTAATAGGAGGGGGCTTCTATAATCCTTTCAAAAACTTTTATCTTTTATACTGAGCGGGTGATCAGCACAGAGAATCGGTGAGATGTAGGTTATCCGTCCCATATCCTGAAAGGAGTTTGATGAGTTCCGCACAAAAGCCTTAAGCCTCGCTCCATTTGCCTATGTTGCGAGAGAGGATAAAATTGAAAAAGTTTGGAGGTCTTTTGAATTCTTTCATTTGGCCCTCGGCTTCCGGGTGATTGTAATGTTGCAAGTTGGAAGTTTACGTTACTGGAGCGGATGTGCCAGCTCAATCCGGAACATGTCGCCTCAGCGCCTCCTTACCACTTCTTCCCGTACGATCCTGCAGACCTGGTGACCTTGCGCGGCTTGCACAACGACTTCCCCTCAATCTGCCATAACCCCTCCCACTCGCATCGAATCGATAAGGTAAATCTTCCTTATATTGGACATGCCTGTCCCAATCTTCCAGCTTAGTGTAAGGGCTTCGAAGCCAGGCATTCAATTCATGCAGGAAAAGCCTCGCGTTTTCTCGACCCAGGAATTCCTGCAGCATGTCTTCTGCATGTCCGCTGCTGTCTTTGATGTCGACAGTCTTAAGAATGACGATAATGTAGGAGAGGAGAAATTCGGCGTTGTTGGCTCGTCTTGTGGCACCATTGACTTCGCTACTTGTGGAGGGCTCCGGATCGGTGTCGACGCCGTCTGGGTCTAGAAAGCTGAAGACGCGCAACTCACGTCGTATCCACGTCCTTGCGCGAGACTGGAGATCAGGAGAGCTGGAAAGCATTTGAGGAGTCAGGTCCTTGTAGCGGGAGATGCGATTGCTGCCGACATGGAGCGAATACAGTTTGTGTCTATAGATATGGCGACGTCGCAGAATTTCTGTGTCTGGGTTCAAAGGAGGAGCCGGCCTTCGCGAGGTTCGCTGTCGAGAGGCCCGCTGAATGGAACGGAAGGGAGTGGAGCCTGGTGTCGTGGAGCTGGTTTCGGGTGTCTTGGATGGAGGATTTGTGGGCCGGACAGTGTAGGTCTTGAAATCTGTGGGTGAGCGCCAATCATATTGGACTGCGGTAACTTCGGTCTTGCATAGTGGGCATGTGGAGCGTTCCTGTAACCAACTGGCGAGGCAAATGAAGTCGAATGTATAATGGTTGCAGGGTGCGGTTATTGCTCTCTCCGAGATAGCAGAGAGGCAGATAACGCAGACCTCTGCAGACTCGTCTTTCGCAGATACATTCGAGACTTGAGTCACTGGCCGTGTAGCAGTGTCGAGTATCTCAGGAGCGTGCTCCATGCGATGGTTGTGATGGTGGAGGGAAGTTCGGAGGTGGTGCGGCGAAATGTTATCAACTCTTTAAGCCACCTGCACTAGCCACGCCGCCAAGAGAAGCATTGACCATGTCGAAGTGTTGAAGCCATTTCCATTCTGCGCGACCAAAGCAGTTCACCATCCCCAGTCATACGCCTACACGATGCCTTGCGCACCTCCCTCTGGCTAACCATCTAGGAGTCGCTCGCTTTATATACTGTATGCTAGTCGCGTTCGCAAGACGCTTGATCGCTCGTTCATCCCCAAAGATGTTAACAGCAACATCGAATGGTCCTCTCAACGGCGACAATAATGGGAGGCCCGTTACGCATACAGTGACAGCCTTGAAGAGATGGTCATGCGATGATAAGGACTTACCGCGTCAGAATCTCCGTCGATGATTAGCACTTTTGCTAACGTTTGTCGCAGCTGTTTCCACCATCAAATCCATTCATGTCTATGACTTCGACAATACACGTAGGTCATTCGGAGGATAAACTACATTTTGCGCACGCATCTGACCATATATTCAGTCTTTGCAAGTCCTCTACCAAACAAGTCGCTTTGGAATGGCCCCACCATTGGCCAGCTCGCTTCCCCTGATATATTCGTGAATGGTGGATGGTGGCACGACTCTTCGATCTTGGCCTGCACTGGAGAAGGTGTAGAAAAGGAAGAGCCCAAGGCTTGGAAAGGCTGGTGGAATGAACAGATTGTTAATCTTGTCGAGCTTTCGATGCAACAGAAGGATGCGATCACTGTCCTACTAACCGGTCGCTCAGAAAGTGGTTTCGGAGACTTGATCAAGCGAATCGTGAGGAGTAAAAAACTAGACTTTGATATGATCTGTCTGAAACCAGCTATTGGTCCGGCCAATCAGAGGTTCAAATCCACCATGAACTACAAGCAGGAGTTGTTGAAGGCTATCGTGTATACCTATAAAGATGCAGAAGAGATACGAATATACGAAGACCGAGTCAAGCAGTAAGTCACCTTTCAGATATATAAATGCTAATGGCTTACAGCGTTCAGCACGAGAGAGTTCCGGGATTTTCTCTTTCAATTCAACAGAGATTTGATGTCAGGCCAAGGCCGAGAGCTACGTAAACCAATCACTGCTGAAGTGGTTCAAGTCACCGAGAATGCGACATCCTTGGACCCAGTTGCAGAGATCGCGGAAGTACAGCGAATGATTAATTCGCATAACTCGATTGTCAAGAGCGGAAATGCTCCGCCAGGCACGCCGCCTTATCAAATTAAGCGCACGGTGTTCTACACCGGATATATGATACCACCAGCTATGACTGACAAGCTTGTCACTCTGGTCAATTTGCCTGCAAATATGCCTGAAGGCGAGGTTCGCTATCTTGCTAATAGCATACTAATCACACCCAAACCATGTCCCAGGAGTATACTGGAGAAGGTCGGAGGTATAGGTAAGAAAGTTATATGGCGCGTTACCGGCATTTCTGTTTTCGAGAACAAGCTTTGGGCTGCAAGGGTTGAGCCAGTCCCCTCGACTCAGAAGTTTTACTCGGAGAACCCAACACCAACAGTGGTGCTCGCGTTACGCCGCAGTGCAAAGCCAGCCGATGCAGTTCGCATCCAAAATTGGCACCCGGTGCCTGATGAGAAGGCATTCGAGTTTGAGAGCGTGGTTGGCGAGAAGGTGCTGCTGAGGGTTGAGCAAGAGCAGGCAAATGAGAGTCAGTGGGAGAGTTTCTTCCCCAACAAGAATCACAAGCGTGTTCATCCAAGAGAAGAAGAGTACATATCTCTGAATGCAAATGGGGCTCAGAACAAGGATTTCCGGCCCCAGCACTCTCGACCCAGGCAAGAGGAGGATAGGCGTCCCAACAGTATCTCGTATCGGGGAGGCAATCAGAACCGAGGACGTGGGCATTCCTCGAGAGGGCAGGCCTACGGTGGAAGAGGGGGAAGGGGTGGCTACGGCCGCGGTGGAGGTGGCGGTGGTGGGGGCGGCAGAGGACGTGGCAGAGAACGCCAGTCCCAGTACAAGAGTTTGGATGACGTTGGCGACAAAAACCACGGTTATCCAAGCTACGATGACAGCCCGAACAGCTATTATTGAGTATCATTTCCCAGTGGCGTTAGGTGTTCTACCGTATCGGACAAGCGTTTCCAGTTGGAGAGCAGGGTTCGAAACTCGTACGGGCACAGAGTATGTCTGCGTGGCGCTGCTCATCTGGATCACGTTGTTGTTCGATGTTCTTCGGCTTACTACAGTCGTATGTAAGGGCTGTAAAGGTCTGAGAAGGAGGCTAATATTCTGTTGGTTTTACCAAGGGCCAAAACTAAAACAGCCTTCGCGGCTCAGAATTGTATGATATGTTGAGGGTGCAAGGGACGCCTTACTGGAATACAGATACCCGATTACTTCTCTAATTGTGTAACTCTATGGCCTGGCGAATCTGTAGGTGGCGATAATCACAGAAAGTCGGCTCAGCACTTGCGACGGCACATTTACATAATACATGTGTGTAGTTGACACTGGACGCCCAACTACTTATCTGATGTAAGCTATACCAAGAATGCCACCGATGTATATTCACTGTAGCTTCATGCAAGCCTTAAAGTATAGTCTGTATACGGTGCGGTCATCGGTTCGAAAATAGCAGGTGAATGGGTCAAGCTAATGCCAGCAGAGCTGCAGGGAACGGGTAGAATGGCGAGAGCCGGTGACGATCAAGCTTCCAATCTTATTTGCACGACCAAGGCCGATCCATGTCTATTTGTCGCACCTCCTGCCAAATCAATGTCGCCTATCGCCTGCTACTGGTCGCTGTACCTGATCAGGCAAGCGATCATAATCATGTCGCGCATACCGCTGTGTTATCAGCCGGGGGCCATGAGGCCAGTTGCCGCGGCCTGAGTGGCCACATTCCTGCATTGCCGTCGTCCCTTCTCTATTCACCACTATCCACCTCCCGCTTTCGTCTTGAGCAACTGCACTGCGCAACGGACCAATAGCGAATGGGTTGTGCCTACTCTATTGCCCCGCGGATAGCTCGATTGAGTAATATCGAGACCCTCGTGGGGTAACCTGGCACCTGGGGTTCAGCATGCTTGTCCTGGGTGCTGGGGCAGGTGCAGCACGAGTACAAAATGCTGCTCTTCCCTATGTCGAATCTCTCAGGACAGCAGCTGCGACCATGGCTTCCTCATTTCCCTCCCTAAGAACTATCTCCAAATTCGCGCTTGGTGGTGCGCAAATACTCCTTGGCTCTGGTTCTACGGTGCTGGGAGGCATATCAAAGACATGCTCCAACCCGCAGTTGAGCTGCCAAAACACGACCGTGGTGTCTGATCTATGCTGTTTCAATGCGCCGGGAGGCCAATTGCTTCAGACGCAGTTTTGGGATACAGATCCGCCTACTGGACCTTCGAACTCATGGACAATCCATGGCTTATGGTAAGTACACAAGGTCCCGCCCCTTACCTCTACCTTGAGAAGGAATGAGTTAAGGGGAATTGGGAAGACAAGAGAATTTAAGCTGATCATGGAAATAGGCCTGACCACTGCGACGGCACATTCGACGCCAACTGTGACTCTTCGCGCGCCTATACTAACATCACGTCCATCCTCCAGAGCTTCGGTGCCACCTCCCTGCTAAGCTACATGCAAACATACTGGAAGGACTACCAAGGCAACGATGAGACCTTTTGGGAGCACGAGTGGGGAAAGCATGGAACTTGCATCTCGACCCTAAAACCAAGCTGCTACACCAATTACCAAGCTACTCAGGAAGTAGTTGATTTCTGCCAGAAGACAGTGGATCTGTTCAAGACGTTGCCGTCCTACGACGTAAGCTCCTAACCACAATCACTTCTCACGAAAACGATGCTGATTCGAGTGAGGAATAGTGGCTCTCAGCAGCGGGTATAACCCCCTCCTCCACAAAGACCTACACCTCCAGCGCCATCCAATCTGCCCTCAGCGCTCAACGCTCCGGCGTCACCGTTACCTTAGGCTGCTCTTCGGGCGCCCTGAACGAGATCTGGTACCACTACGACGTGCGCGGCTCCGTCCAGACAGGGACCTTCGTGCCCGCAAACCCCGACGGTTCAAAGTCCACCTGCCCAGATACCGGCATCAAATATCTTCCCAAGAGCGGCTCAGGAGGCGGCGGAACAACGACGGCAGCACCTACAGGCACGACGACAACCACAGCCGCGCCGACAGGCACTGGTGGCGCATTCTCCGGAAAAGGCTATCTCAACGCGGTGACTGGCGGCTCGACAAAAGGCTGCATCATCTCCGGCGGAACGTGGTATACATCAGGCACATGCGCTACTTTCACAGCCGCAGCATCCGGGTCCGGCTTCACATTGACCTCCTCAAAGGGCAAATGCGCAATCTCGTCCGGCGCTCTCACGTGCGGATCCAGCGTATCTACCGCGACTGTTTTCACGGCGGTCAGTGGGAACTTGGCCGCCAGTGGAAGCACGAGTTTTTATGCGGATGCGGTGCCTAGTGGCAGTACGCAGGAGACGGTATATACGAGTAGTCATGCGACGAGCTTGACGCTTACTTGGCAGAGCGTGTAGTGTAGCGCAAACCTTTTTGTTTTTCGGCATATGATGGTTGGAGTTTTTATGATCTTTTTGGATATATACAGAAAAGAAGGAATATACATCGATTCATATAAAACGCAGTTCCACCCATTGAATCGGTATCTACTTCACTTTTCGTTGGGCCTCTGCTGAAAGTCTGCTGTTACGCATTTTCCTAACTCAACCTCCTTTAGGAGGCTAAAGGTGACAAAGGCTTGTCGAATATGGACACTTGCATCAGCGGCGCAGCGGCAGGAATCCGCCAGGCTGCAGTGTGGCGCAGGCTCGTCCTCTCCCGTGGGCTAAAATTGCAGTGCACTTGGGGGCCTCAAACGTATCCCAACCCCGACCCCTAACCTGTATACCCTAACTAACCCTGACCCTAACTGGGGTTCCCCCAGACCCCACTGGGGAAGCCCCCAGACCCCCAGGCTCGCTGCGCTTGAATAATACGGTGGCGTACACGAAGTCTGTTGCCCAAAAAAGTCGAGCTCTTCGACAGCGGAATTACACTACTACTCTGCATGTACGAAATCATAATACAAAAGTAGTTGGCCATAACCTCTAGAAGCACATCTATCTTCTAGAGTAAGTATTATAATAAAATATACATATTTCGTTGTTGGAGGTTGTTTTGCCTTCAAGTCTGGTTTTGGTGTTTGTAGTTTAGCAAGCAAATAGCTGGAGCGGTGCGCGAGGCTCCCGCGAGACTGGACCTCCGTATCCAGATTTTAGACTCGGCGTAAAGCACTCAAATTCCCTTTGTAGTGGATACAATTGATTTATTAAGCTCTTTTCTGAAAGTCTAGTATAGACTAAATATTGCTAATATAATTTTGTAAAGAAAGGATTTGAGATTAGTAAAACAGCTTAATCGAGCTGCGCACCATCTACAACTATACTTTTTGAAACCTATGTCGAGTTCAAATACGTGTCACAAAACAAGCCTAATACATCAATGTCAGCATTCACATCACGTCACAAACAAGCCAGAAGCTTTGGAGAAGAGAATCTTTGCATTGAAGAGGGTACAGCAGAGTAAAAAACAGCCTCATCCAGCTCACAAGACCCGCCTTGCCACTTATCAATCCATCACCCATAACCGAGCAATCAATCAACAAGCCCCAGCAAGAGATCGTGCAAACAAGCAGGCTGAAACCACCGTACCTTCTCAACCATGTCCCCAAAAACATTTTTTTATGTATGATAATCACTTCTCATTTTTTGACTTTTTCTTTCTACCAGGCCCGCACTACAAGACAAAACAGGCAATCGCGACGTTCTGGGAGCCCAAAAAGACTTTTTCGGATTCGAGACGTTGCGAGAGACTGAAGAGTTGTGAGGTATAGAGCCCAGACTGATCCGGTCCCGTTCGTGGCGAAAAGGATGATCAACGATGAGATGAGCCGATGCGTAGCGCTCAAGGTTAAGGTTTTGCGGTATCCGAGATGAGGGAGAGGAACCGCGAGAATGAGTTGCAATGCCAGCCTTCGACAAACAGGCGCCGATGCCAGGAGATGGAGTTGAACAGGGGTGATTATGAAGTTGGCTCAGGAGAGCCAAGACGTCTTTACCAGAATACGTCTGAGAAAAGTGATGTGTGGAAAAGTGGTCCATCGCCCAAGAAGTGGAGAAATTCTACGGGCTCTGAATCGAGGGGCGGTGGTTGATAAACATGTAATTCGGGAAACCGTGAAATCCTCTATAGAAAGAGAATAGACTTTTAGCAAATACTTCGCTAGTCGTCAATCCCGCCAATCCGATGACGGCTTGTGCCGGATACCAGCAAAATGGGAGATAGCCGGACATGAAGAATATTCCGGCGCGTAAGCGTGCATGGCCGACCAAAGTGAAAGAAAGAAAAGAAAAAGAAATCCAGAAATGACCAGGTATATAGTACAGATACGACAGACGGAATTTCGTAAAACCCCATCAAGCGCCGATGTTTCGATTCGTTAAACCTCCCGAGGAAAGGAAAATCCAGGTATCCCGTATCGAGTTGTCGACTGCCGCTCGTAAAACCGTGAGAAAATGTAGAACACCAGAATATGTGCAGGTGAGAACAATACCAAATGCAAATCTCCTGGCTTCCTGAGCAAAGAGAAACCGTGCCTAAAAGTTGAGATACAAGACCCGGCACCAAGTTGACGAAGGCTGCTCCAACAAACCCAGACAAATTACTCCCCCAACACTCCCCCTACCCGCTAACGTCGACTTTACGCCGGGGCAGCAGGGGATGGGCGAGTGTTTCGTTGAGGGTTGTGGCCATTCTGACGATTATGCTGGTTCGGCGGCGGGCCTCGCCGCTGACCTTGGAATTGACCACCACCTCTCTGGTTGCGCCCGAAGTTCTGCCTATTGTTGGCTTGGCTTGGGTTGAAACGAGGAACGTTTCCGTCCTGATCTTGGATCTGGCCTTGGCGTTCACCTGGGGGGTTGGAGATAGGACGTGGGATATTCTCGGGCGATTCATAGACATAGAGATTCTTTTCGATGACCTGCGGAATTGGCTGAATCTCGGTTCCCAACTCTTGTTCGATGCGATAAAGATTGAAACGATCATCCCAATTGATCAGATTGATAGCCAAACCCAAGTGACCAAATCGGCCAGATCGTCCAATGCGGTGAAGGTATGTTTCAGCGTTCTTCGGGAAATCAAAATTGATAACAACATTGACAGCCTGAATATCGATACCACGGGTGAGGAGATCTGAGCAGACGAGATTGCGGCAAACGCCATTCCTGAAGTCGTGGAAAACGCGGTTACGGTTGTGTTGCAACATACGGGCGTGCGAATAGAAGCATGAATAGCCAAGTTCGGTGATTTTCTTAGCGAGAAGTTCGACCCGGTTTGTGGAATTGCAGAAGATGATAGACTGGTTGATCTGCAGCTTGTTGAACAGGGTGTTAAGGCAGTGGACTTTCTGCTTCTCCTCAACGAAGGCATAGTACTGAGTGATTCCGCGCAGAGTCAGTTCGTCCATGAGGTTAATCTCGTATGGTGATGTCATGTGTTTATCCTACTAAGATCAGTTTTAAGAATGGTAGGCTTGGGTGAGGGATTATTCACCTTGAAGCTCTTTACTACAATTGGGAAAGTTGCGCTGAAGAGCATGACTTGACGCTCTTTGGGATGGAAAGCCAGCAACTGTTCAATGACGGGAGTGAACTCAGGTGAGAGAAGCTTATCTGCCTCGTCCATTACGAAAGTCGTACAAGTCGAAAGATCTGCGACGCCCTTGCTTGCGAGATCGAGAATCCGCCCAGGTGTGCCAACAATGATGTGGACGGCCTCCTGTAAACGAATGATGTCATCTTTCAAACCAGTGCCACCAGTTGAGACCATAACGTTGAGTCCTAGATGTTTTCCAAGCATCTTGCAGACTTGCGACGTTTGAAGAGCCAATTCTCGGGTGGGTACGAGAATGAGCGCCTGTGTCGTGTTGCTCTTAAGGTTCACTCGTTCAAGAGTAGGAATGACGAAAGCAGCAGTTTTTCCCGTGCCGTTCTTGGCTCTGGCGAGAATATCTCGTCCCGTCAGCGCGACTGGAATGGTCTCTTCCTGAATCGGAGAAGGCTTCTCGAAGCCGGCCTCGAAAATGCCCATCATTAACTCCCGCTTGATGTAGAAATCTTCGAATTCAAGACCTTTAGTCGCGGTGACATCCTAAGTATACACGGTTTAGTCCTCTGAAATCAACGGCAGCGCTATATAATGTTCAATGTACCTCTGTTTGCGGGCGGGCATCTTTTGAAGGTATCTTCAGTCCGTCTTTCCAGGTGGCATCTGATGATTGAGGGTCTCTGCTGAATATGTCAGCTTGACTCTTTGTTTGCGTACTGATTGCATACCTGAGACTTGTCGCAGCAAGCTGGTTTGTGATTTCTGTTGCCATTGTGTGATGAGACCACCTGTGGTGGACAAAAGCGATTTTGTGTCACAGGTGTGGAGGCAGCGGTGACGGACAGTGGCGGGTCAAAAGAGGCCACTTTGAGTTGAGGTGAAGTGCAGATATGAGTGAGCTTTGAAGAGCTTCACCTTTGCCAAATTGCGAGTGGTTGCGCCGCTGTAGTAGTGGGCAGGCTGGTTCAGTGCCTGACTATAAAGCAAGCGGCAATGGCGATATCGAAGGCTTCAGCAGTGCGTTGTTTCAAGAATGTGACAATTTCGAAAGCCACAGGTGAGGTAGTGGACGATTCCGGTAGCTGGTTGTTGGGCTGCGGACGGTGTTTGTGAATAGCTGAGACGCAGCGAAGAATAGGTAGGTGGTGTAGCGGCAGCCTGGACTAGAGAGCACAGTATGTTAGAGACTGTAGCAGTAATGTTAGGTGAGTGCGCGAGAGTGTAGAGAGAGAGAGCACTGCGTCGTGGTTGTGGTGGTGGTGGAGGTAGGTGAGAGACGAAGGCCGAGTGCTTTGAGGACGAAATTGAAATGGTCCGTGCCCCGCCGTTGATTGGCCAGACTGACGTCCTGCCTTCGAGAGGCAAACAGAAGCCGACTTGCTTCACTCTCTGCCTGCCGCCCTCTTCATCGTCGCACCGTCAATCCCTTTCCCGAAATCGCATGTGGAATATGTCGTGTCACATTGCCTGCTAGGCTTTCTATCAGGCTCCCACCTGGGCTGTTTTGCCTCCTTATCCTTCTTGCATAGAACCATTTCCGAGCACTTAAAGAGCCATCGAGAACTTCAGAAGAAGCCATTGCGGCTTCCGGCGAAGTCGATCTTACTTGTCGCCCGCAAAGAATTTCTCAAATTACGCATCTACATGTCTTAGCAATATTCACCAACTTTAATGCCGGTCTTCCGTGAAACAAACCCAATGCCCAAACGCGGGAGTCGTAACACCACGTGATGTATTCCTGAAGTTACCTAAGAACGCCTCGACTTTCGACAACATTGTTCTCCAAAGCCCGTCTCAGCAAGTTTTCCGCTATCTTCAACATGTTGTTGTTATTGAACCGCTCTCCTTCCGCCTCCACAAGCCTCTTTTTTCGCGCTCTGTACCCTTCTCCCCTCCGCGGCACCACAAAACAACTTAGACAATCCAGACCCTATAGATCTAATCCCCAGATCTACAGAGCCATGTCTCGGCGGAATTTCTCCATGCCCGTCATTTGGGGACTGATAGGAGTGAACTTCGCTCTTTTCGGCGCCTACCAATATGGCACGCCAGATCGAGACAGTCCCATAAAGACCGTCAACCTACGCGTCGTACAAAGCCTACTCGACAACTGCACCCTCTCGCTCTACCAGATACGCCAGAATAATTACTATACCATGTTGACCTCTTGCTTTATGCATTTCGATCCGTTCCATATCCTAGCCAACGTCATCTCCCTGCACGGTTTCGGCTCTATCCTCAGTCATCATCCGTTGATACGTGGTAGCTCTATGTTGGCCCTAGCCCTTGGGTCTGGCTTGGCGGGTAGTGTGGGCTTCCTGATTCATCAAGCCATGTTAGAACAGGAGACTAAAAGAAGGTCAAACTCTTTTGCTGTCGGAGCCAGCGGTATTGTCATGGGCATCGGTACTGCGGCCGCTCTCTTTTCACCTTTCCACCAAATTCTGCTTATGGCGGTTGTGCCTGTACCCATGTGGCTTCTCATTCCAGGGTACTTCATCATGGATGCTGTTTTTTTGAATAATTCTGATAGGGTCGCTCATGCTGGGCATCTTGGTGGCGGCGCTTTTGGGGCTGCTTACTGGTTTCTACGATTGAGGCTACCAGGAATTATAAGATAAGGCTTTTTGTAACTCATGTTTTCCCTTCGAAGAATCCCCACGAATTTCGGTATTCAGCGATACTCTAAACTGTCATCTGTTGCTTTCTAAAGCTCAACAAAAGCCCAGCAACTTGTTTCTTAATCCAAATAATTTCTTCTATTACCCACAAGTACCAGTCTCATATTAAGGCTATTCAAAAGTCGACTCTGCACGGTTAAATGAGATCTCATCAACTCATTCATTCATCAACTTATACCTAGGTACTAGGCGCCGAAGCTTATTCAGCCTGGTTGACGACATTGATCATTGAGATCTCTTGACTCTGAGAAGCCGATAGCCCGATCCAGACCAACTAGAAGTGCAGACCCTGTCTTAAAGCCTTTAGATCTCCATGACATTCGAGATAAACGACAAGGACACCATTTCGGCAAGACGAGTCGATGCTTGGCCGGATACCAGATCCACATCCATAGCATAACGAGTCAGGAACCCCAGAAAATACACCAGAAAACCAATCGCAGGCCCAGACAAATGCTCCGTGCTCAAAAACTCTCGGATATCCCATCCAATCCTTTAACTCAAACTGCCCATACGCCTTGACCAGATCAAGCATCCTCCTTCTTAATCACCTTCTCAGTTTCCTCCTTCTTCTCTTCCTCCTTCATCGACAGTGACAGTCTCTTTCCTTTCTTCTCTTCCTTCCGATGTCCTCCCAGGTGCTTGATGTACTCCTGGTGTCCATCAATCTGCGTCCCGCAATGTCTGCAGATCTTCGTTCTCATTGCGACTCTCACATCCGTCCAATGCGATCCCCTCTCATGGTCTTGGAGACTCCTGACAGACTTATATTCGTGACCGCATCGCATGCAAGTGACTTTGAGGCCAGGATGCTTGTCTTTGAGATGCGCGTCCATGTGGCCGACTCGGTTGTACTTCTCGTCGCAATGGGGGCAGTGGTACATCGTAAGGTTCGTATGGGCGATTGTGACGTGTTCGGTCAGGGCATCTTCCGACGTGAGTGTTGTAGTACAGTTCTCGAAAAAGCAAGGGTATGGGGAAGGTGCCTGAGCAGAGGTAGGTTCGGCTGACGACATATTGGCTGTACTCCTGTTAGAACTTGATTATGCAACGGTGGTGTCGTTGCTTGATTGAGTAATTGTGGAGTTGAGTGGTGTTCTTGGAAGGAGCAATGGAGTGTATTGATGTAGGAAAGATCAGGAAGCAGAAAGGACGTATGAAGTGAATTGAGGACCGGGCTGGTAAACAATGGGTGGCGTGATTCACTGGATTCACCTTCACCTTTTCTACACAACCAACAACAGAAGGCTTGGCGGACAACAGCCTTGACATCCTCTGAGGGACGAATACTATTATACTCCCTTATAACAATAACAGCACGCTCATCTATTGTGTTGGCTCCTGATGCGTAGCCCAGTACTCAACGAATTACCACGCCATTATGGTAAAGTATCTGATTTCGGATAGCTTCACTGAATAGTCGCGAGGAAATTATGACGGTAGCATAGTCAGGATGTTGTTTTCGTAGTTAAGTGGGAAGGCCCCCTTCACTGTTCAGAGCAGACTGAAAGGAAAGTAATGGATTGTTCTGAGCGAATTTGAGATCTGCATCATTGCGTGGAGCCACCGACCTGGTGAGGACGCGTTTGATGTACGCGGCTCTTGTAGCCTTGTTGAAGAAACCCGCTTCTGCAGTTAATTATCATGACGTTCATGTTCTAGGAGACACTTCGTTGGAGACTTTGAATTGGTGTTCGTAAGATTTTCTACTTCGACATTAAAATGACGAACTCCGTGCAATGTTACGGAAGTGTCATTAAGATTGTTTTGCGTAGACTATTCTAGAGCGATACTGCTGAGTTCTCTTGCTCTTCTATAAATGGCTGATCTGAATCATGCTTCAAGCCAGGAGAAGATGTCCTGGCAGCTTTCCTGGACTTTGGTCTCGGGGCGTGGTTTTTTGCGCTTGCTCTGAGTAATTGCTTTCCTTTCTGTTCTTGGGCTACCTTAGCATGGTATTCATAAGGCTTCTGCTGTACAGGCTTTCTTGTCCGCAACCCTCGTCGGACTGATGATGGTGGAGTGCTTAAGTCGTCTGATTTGTGACTGGGCTCTGGTGTGGCCTGAGGCATAACCGTCTTTTCGGATAAAGGCGGTTCTGAAGGTGGCGTCTACTTCAGTCAGCATGCCTGTATCAATACCTTAGGGGTCATATAGATGTAGATAGTAAAGATTAGGGCTCTAGGCCGATCTTTGAGCGATATCAAAATCGTCGGCATAAAGATCGGACAACGGGGTCCACTTAGACTGGCATACCATGACTTTTGCGTCGAAGTTCTCCGTCTGGTCCACCTTGGATTGCTGATCATCCCCAGCAATCTCTTCGTGGTTGTCGTTAACCTCAGATTGATCTGAAGAAGAAGATGTCTGCTTCCATCAGTTTCAGAAGCAAGCGACAAATGGGGTTAGAACAAACTAACATTCGATGAAGATTCCCAGGCTTCCAATGCTAGGTCGTATAGATATGCTCCAAGGGCCTGTGTCGATGATTTCCACTCATCATAGTTAAGTGAATGTGGCGATTGGCAGTTCTTTTGGTAGAGATGGTACTCTTCTCCGCCATGCTCTGATAGCCATGAATCGAACGAATTCAGAGCGTTTTTTGGATCCGAGTTGTATATTTCTTCTTCTGATGTGGAAGCATGTGATGCCATTTGAGGGACGTACGAAGTGGGCGGAGCGAGGAATGCGAGAGCACAGTGACGCGTGATAAGAATAGTCCTTTCCGAAAGCACTGGCGCTCAAAAGAGTAAAAGATGAACCTTCATTCGCAATTCAAGTTGTAATATACCATGTTGCTCGTGTCGTGAGTTGACGAAAGTTCAAGTACGACCAGAAAATGAATTTGGTCTGTTGGAGGGACCGAGCAGAGGTTCGGCGTGAAATATGTCAAGCTCGTGAACGGACCAAGAAAACAAAAGATTCAAACCCTTCAATTTTAGCCTCTCTTCCAAGTACACAAGATCTGTGAAGATGCTGGAGGAGTGGGAGTTGGTTTGGGGAGTCGTGTAGCATTCTTGTCGAGGGCGAATGAAGTCTGGCGGCGGAGAATATCCGACGCTAGAGACCAAAATTTCCTGTTTGGCCGCACAAGCCTATTCGACGTAACATTAAATTTTGTGGAAGTCAATCGGTTGAGCAGAATAGACAATGGTTGGCTGGTGCAGAAGTCTCTACACTTCACGTTGCTTACTTACGTGATGCGGATCTTGCGCTGGCTGCTGACAGACAGCATCAGAAGTCTCTCGGCACTACCCTCGTCGTTTTTGAGAGGAATTATCGAATCAGCTTCACTCTCATGGGCAGACTTGTAAAACGCTTTTTTCTCAGTATACACGTTCTCTAGTATTACCCTATAACGGTCACAACCAGAGCAATGGCTCTCCGGTATATACAAAGTAAGTGTCCGTGCTGTATAGCCAGCCTTCTGCCTATGCGTCCTTGCAAAATGAAAAAAGAGCTCCAAGGCCTTGGGTATACAACTGCCTGCCACCCAAACCGCCCAGTGTAGAAATCTCAGACCGCAATCGCACACCTCATCCGGTTAAAAAGGGGATGGTCAATACAACGCCAACGCCAGGAAACGCAAACCACATTGGTCAACGTCAGAGAACCTCACCCATTCCACCTGAATATGCCACTGAGTGGTGGGAATATCTCAAATCCCGATTTGATCAAAGTAAATATGAGAGAAGCGAATAAATGAATAATATGAAACGCGCCTGGACAGCACGCATCTGAACGACGTAACTTGCGGAGGTGAATAGAAAGCCAGAATGAAAGATAGAATCATCTCACTAAAATTACACCAAACCCATGACTGGTTGTCTTCAATTGCCAAAACCCAACGGACTCAGATCTTTGGAGATTTTACCGAAATGCAAGCGATGCACTTTCGTTTTGTTTACGCAGCGCCAATGCTCTCTGGACTAATCATGCCCACAGCGCTCCCATCGTCTTTCTCGGGCTCGGCCGTATTCTGGTTCTCTTTCTGGCTAGGCATTTCAAGCTTTAATTTACCGACAGGCTTTCCCAGAGCCTTTGTCATTCCGTTCATTGCTCCGGGCGCGTTCTCATTAGCAGCGCTGTCATCCTTACCTTCATCCAACTTGCGTTTCTTACGAGCCATCTGCTGTTGCTCCCTGAGTGGTCTCTTGCGGGGGCTGGAGATCTTGCCCGTTGGGGGTAGGCGCGGCTTGGGGAACCGTTGCTTGACAGGCAGGTCTTCATCTTCAACGAGAGGCTCGTCGTTATTGTCATGCAACTTAGCGAGAAACCAGCTGTGGACGAGTCCGATTTGATTCTTGTAATTGTGGATGGTAACGGTTTCATAAGGCGGGGGCTGTTCCATGAGCACACCAGTGGTAGGTGCATTGCTACGCAAATGTCAGAATCGTTATTTCGCATAGTATTGAGGAGTTTGAGCACGTACCTTGCGTTTTGTGATTGGTAAGCATTGTGCATCCTGTTCTGCAAAAGATGAAGCGGAACGCTGAGAGATGCGAGACCAAATTCTTTGTCGAGGCCGAGTTCCTTAAAACCAAAGAAGTCTTCGTCGATGTCTTCAGCGAAGTCTCCACCGACAAACTGCTCACTGCCATCATTAAAGGCACCTGCACCATCAGCACCAACGTTGTCGAGAGCAGGCCGTAGGAGTTCAGCTAGGTGCGACTTCATCCGGTCGTGCATGCCGGCTAGCTTTGAACCAAGCCTTTCAACATCATCCTTGACGTAACCTTCTAGGGTTTCAAGATCGACACCATTCTCATGCAAGCAATGAAGGATGGTTTCTTCTCGAGTGAATCTTGGTTTCCAGGCGGTCTGTGTACCAGTAGAGGCAAATGCAGGCTCATCTACCTTTGTCTTTGGTGTCTCACGATACACGCCAAGCGTGCGGACAAGATTGAGGAAGAAATTACTAGCAATGTCTGTCACTGCGTCGAGAGCGGACGGCTGGAATTCCTCGAACCCAGCGTGGTAGAATATCTTCCCTACACTTCTTTGAAGTGCTGCACGACATACGTAGGGAGACATTATCGCAGCATCTTCAGAAACGACCATAGGCTCGATGTCAGCCTCAACGAAAGGCTGTGGATCATATTTCTGGAATTGGTTTTGGTACATCTGTAAAGGTTATTTACATGTCTCCTATGGAAGTCATGTTTGCACTTACTTGTGACTGGAGCTGCATCTGCTTGACGATGCCAATTTTGGCACATATTTTTCGAGTATCTTGCATTTGACGCATGTTGGCCTCCATTTTCTTGGTCAGAGAACTTTCCGGCGCAGTGAAATGCCCTTTAGGCACCATTCGCATGAACTCCTCAACTTGATCAATGACCTGTCCTTCAGAGTCTTCTACCCATTTCAGGCGATCACTCAGATCAGGAATGGCAGAGACAGGATCATAGTAGTCAGGAACTTGTCGTTCCTCTTCTCCTTCGATGCCTTCTGCTAGCGTTTCAACCGATGTTGCTTGGACACCATCTTTGCCATCTGGGGCTGATGAAGACGCTTCCGTTGTATCTTCTTCAAGGGCTTGTTTCCGATGACGGAGCCATCGTCGCATCCCCAACTTACTCCGTAGTATTGCGGGTTCCTCAAGATTAAGTTGATCACCGCGAAACAGACGGTTCCGTTCAGCAGCTATTATGGCTCTGTCTTTCTTTGTCACCTGCTTCCAGGTTTTGTATTCCAAGTCGTCAAGGTCGGCATCCTCGCTCTCCAGCGTGAGACCGCTCACAGATGCGCCAGTGCCATCAGCCTCAGACACATCTGCTTGACTACCGGGAGCGCCACTCCTGAAGATACCGTTTGGTCCAATTGGAGTGAGTGTGCCCGGTGGAGGCGTCGAGAAACCGTTCACACTGCCGTCCATCGACACGTCAGACTCAGCGCGAAGGAACTCATTCTTTAAGTTCGATACTGCGTTGTTTAATGATGGTATTGATGGTTTGCTTTCAGGTCCCGGTGTACCCTCCAGACCTGCTGGAGGAGCTTTTCGGGCTGCACTTGCGCCTTTTCCTCCTTTACTTGGTGCTTTGCGTCCACGTGAAGCCATGATCGGTTCTTCTAGAACGTAAATTGTCAGTGGATGTAGGAGGTGTTACGTTCTCAAAGCATACCATCTTCGCTGTCCTCAGCACCATCGGCATCTATATCTCCATTCCGCATCCTCCTCTCTTCCGCCTCAACCTCGGCACGGTCCCGGACTACGATGTCAGGTATTAGTGGCACCAGCTTCTCCGTCTCCTTTCGCATGTAAAGGGCTTTTTTGCGAAGAAAGTGTGCCGGATCAGCATTATACTTGAGACAATTTGACCAGATGAGCATCAAATCCTCGACAAACTCCTTCTTTGACTTATACTGTAGCTGTTTCAATTTCTTCATCATAGTTCCGATATCCATGGGATGTTTGATGACGGTATAGTAATCAGGAGCCTCTCGTTTGTTGACTCTTTGTAGAAATGGGTGTGCGTGTTCCCCTGCCTTGAGTTCCATGAGGACTTTCTCCATACTCTCGTATAGCTCTTCTTGACCAATGCGATCCTCACTTGCCCATTTACTCCTGTTTTTCCGGACTTCGCTGATGAGGCTGCGCAATTGGGCATCGGTCGCATGCACCATATCTCTTTTTGCATCTATGCGGGCGATGAGGTGTTTCAGGGTAAGGCTGGAGGCTCCGAGGTTCGTGGTGCTTAAAGTGCCCTGTTGTGGAGGTGCGCCTGCGCCATTATTGACGGCAGCGGTGGGTTGTCCAGACATCTCAGTCTCAACTTGCCGATCTAGTTCATCAAGCTTCTGTTGTTCCAACATCGCATCCCGATCATTCTCCAATGTGTAGAACAGTGTATGGAAAGTCCTCTTCGCTGCATCTTCCGCGGCGTTCTTGTCCTGTTGTAACCTTTTCCGTACATCATCTGACGATTTGACCTGTTCGGAGGAAGGTGTACTTGTCCTTTCAATGCCCAATTTGGTTGATATTAGAGGTACTTTGAGGCTTGGCGGGTCAAGGGCGGTAAGAGTTCCGTTAGGAGCGCTTTTAGAAAGTAGAGGTGATATGCGAGCCTCATCTTCTTCTTCTTCATCATCATCATCATCTCCGTAGTCGTCCTCATCAATTGCCCTGGCAGCCTTCTTCGGAGTGATGGTTGGACGCGGCTCATGTATGATTGTGGCGACCTCGCCCTGTGCTTCTCGATTATCCTCCGCCCTGTTGCTAGTTTCTTGCTTACTACCGCTACCCAGAGCTGCCATTAGGCGCGCCTCGGTGAGGTTGAAGCGCTCCCTGAAGAGCGCAGCCCTTGGATCCTCCTCCGCCATTGCATCTCCCCCCTCCCCGATATTGGTAGCCGAGCCGTTGGACATTGCGCCGTCATCGCTCATATTTGGCGTGCGAAGTCGGATCGCATTAGGATGTTGGCCTGAGAGCCGATGCGCGCCATAGTGTCCTTGTCGTGATGATGGTCTATGTGATGGGTTGTTGGCCGCGAACATGTTCCGTTGGTCTCAGTTCTTGGCGGTCACCCCTCTCGCGGTGGGTGGTAGAGAAGCCACAGCGGGCGTCCTCCGAACCTCGTACAGCTGTCGCCAGGAGATGAAACCAAGCATGGAAGAAAGCCAGAAGGCAGTCGAGTTGAATGAGCGAATTTGTTTGATGAAAAAGGGTTGCGTTGGGGCGCGGCGAGATAGAATAGTTCGGCGTGAGGTGCGCGGGAGAGCGCAGGAGTAGGTTGGTGGTTACAATGTTAGGTAGTTGGTCGCGGGCCAAGCCAGCCGGGAGCGTGTAAGTTACTTGTAGATTGTGAACAAGGCCGTGCACGTATGGAGTATTTTATCGTTCTCGCATGTTTTAGCATGCTATTAGGAAAGTCGCAAGATGCGGTTATATATCTGTCTGGCCCTATTAGCTTTGCTGTTCCAAGTCTACTAGATTATTTGACGTCGCTGAAGGTAAACCAAGCCAGTTGCCATCATCAGGACCCAGATGGAATTGCTTAGGTATGCTACGTCCGTGCACGTATTGATGTCAGAAAAGGCTTAAGCTCACAGGCAAAATACGTTCGCCCAATAAGCCTGCAGACAAACCAGGTGCATTATGCCCAACAAACAGTCTAGGGAATGCTAAACTGGGACGCTGCAAACACATTCGAGATAATAACAAGAATGTTTGAGGCTTTGACATCCAATATCGAGACATGAGAATTGTTCCAGCTCTGCGCATTTGCTTGGCTTTGATTCGTGGAGATGCTGTAATCACCCGTTATGGGACCAAGACTCTCACTAGACCCATGCGCAGAAAGACATTCCAAGATGCGAATGGAGTATTCTGCAGAGACCCGATTTTGTCTATCCAGAGAATGCTTGTTTGAACTACATGTGAGACAGGGTTTCAATCCATTAGATGCGCTGCTACTCGATGGTATCATTCAAGTCGTGAATAAGTAAAGATATACGTATACTCTTGAATGAAATCGCTACTCTTTCGTGTTAGAAACCATCTAGACATAGCTATTGCGCAGATTTACGAAACCGGAACCATTAACAATGCTTTCTGGAAGCCTACGGGGGAAAAGAAAGTGCTCGCTTGATGTGTCTTGCAGGCCAACGGGCGTTTTCGATGAGCGCACCTTTCTTTGATCAGCAGGTAAATTGTGCTACTTGAGGAGATAGCAGAGAGAAAAGACGAGATCGCATCACGCTGTTTCTCAACAATACTTGTCGATGTTCGAACGATGCTTTGCACGAGGGAACTTTAGAATATCTTTAGCGCATCGGCAATCGGAAAATGAGTTTCTGCGGGCTGTGGACAGCAACGCTCCCCCCGACGCAATCCACCGGCCGTAGTTCACGCTTCTGCATCTCATAACATTACCCATGTCTCACATTTTATAGTCCTAGGCCTCCGTCAGCTTGCGACTATCTGACATTAAAATGCGAATACGGAAGCCCTTCGCAGGTAAGCTTTCGAGCTGAAGACAGTGCGGCGTGCATCCCTGCCTACACTTAGCCATATAGCTACAACTCCGTAGTATATCGTATTAATTTTATTTAGGTGCATTTCTGGGCATCTGCCTTGTCGCCGCACTTGCTGGGTTCTCACCATCGAGATACTCTCTCCCTCCATATAAGCAGAGCGACAAAGTGCTTCACTTCGTTACCTTCTTCCTCCTAACAATTGCGTTCTACTGGATTCTGGAGACTAGTCGACGCAAAGTCCTCCAGTTCACGTTTATAGTCGTCACTGTAGGCCTTGCATTCGGTAGTGAGATTGTGCAGGCTTTACTACCTGTATGTATTCTTTCGCGCGAAACTAGCTGCCTCAACGCTTAAGCCTAAATTAGAACGATCGTCTCTTCGACTATTATGACATTCTCGCAAATGTCATCGGCTCACTGCTCGCCATGACTGGTTGCAACTGGTACCACAAGCGGATGCTGGAGAGGAAACGCGCAGCTCGAGGTTACAATGCTATCGCCGGCGAAGACGCCGAAGATATTGACGTTGAGCTTGGTGAAGGTATAGAGCATCAGGAGTCTGGGGTTGTCAGACCCACTGTTGAGGAAGAATTGGACAATTGGGATGAGAATGTTGAAGATGATTGGGATGATACCGAGCCAGCTGGAGACAATGCGAATGGGCAGGCGCAAGTGACACCAGATACCTCTGGAGATATTGGCGTGGCAGATACTAAGAAACGAAATGACTGAGATGATCCCAAAAATACGACTTATTATGATCATAAGTTGGAATTCCTGTCTCATGTACTTGAGAGGCCACTGTAGAATTTCACAACATGAATTTTTCAAGCGAAACCGCTCAGTAGACGCAAACCATGCCGACAAGCTGTGTTGTTCTTTTCTTCGGTATAAGCTCATAGTTACAGGCTCCCGCCTCCCTAAGAGTAATAACTAATAACCATGATTTCATCACGTCGGCCTGGATCTTCGCAGAAATCGTACATGATTTCAGTGCAATCCGTGAAAAAGGACCAGTGAAACCCATTCCCAGCGCCACATCTCTAACCGGTGTTCGACCTTTACTTGTCACCCTTTATGTCGTCTTCGCCGCCTGCTGAGGGTTGACCTTCTTTCCATCCTTGTTGTATCGGACTCTTGGTGGGGGAGCCCGGTTCCGGCGGCCTTCTCGGGAACGTACCCTAAAATTTTGAACGTTAGAGATATGGTACTTGCTAGCTGTTTACATGTGTTGACGAACCGAACGATCTTGCCATGAATGGCGCAGGAAACGCAGTATTGGAGCTTCAAGTACATCTTGGGAACTGTGTATTCGGGGAAGACGGAGGCGTCAGAAATATCACCTATATGTCCCATGTTAGTTCATCTCAAGCCGGTACCCTCTTTCTTGTTTCGACAGGCATGCTCTAATATCCTGGTTTACGTACGAATGGCGGCGGATTCAACCATGTTCCTAATGGTGAATCTCTTAATCGCCTTGTCCTTGGGCGTGCATCGTGAGCAGTTGGAGCAGCGAATTGGCTTGACGTGACCGCGGCCCTTCTTGTTGCGGCCGCTGTTGCAGATATTAGCCTCCTATCCATGAGAGTTCTTCAGCGCCATATCATACTTGGACGCTCGTTTCTTGACCATAGTGGGCTGATTCTAAAAACCGGTCAGTTTAGGTAGTTTCAATGGAGACTGCAAAAGCTACTGACCAAAGATTTAGAATCTAGAAGTCAGCGAGAAGTGGTGGCGTTCAAAGTTCGTTACCGTGGAGTAGATGTTGGAGTTCGAAATTGAAGGTGGGCTTCCTTTAGCGACGCCGAAATTTATCCATTTCTTATCTTATCTCATCCATCTTTGCTTGGCGCTATCACGGCGCCTTCCAACAGCACATGATCCAGCGGGCCATAGAGAGCGAAATCACGCGCAAAACAATTCTAGTTATTCTAGATTAGTCTTATCCAGGGCTTTGTATTCGAGCATTTGTTGAAAGTCGATGTTCTTCTCGCAACGCTGGATTTGTGAGCCCTGTAGCTTAGGCTTCCTTCCACGTCGGATCTTCGGTCTGAGCACAGAGCGCGTTGTTTTTCCTCGCGGACTGACCTAGCAACCAGGGTCATCCAACATTGCTATAGCGGTCGACTGCGATTTCTCTTACGCTACTTGAGCAAGCAATTGTTCTCTGCAAGACCCATTTTTTGCGCATCGAAATCATCATGTCAGCCACCGGCACATACAGAGGCACGCCGAAGTCCAGGGGACAGGTTCCCTTCGCCAACAGTCCCTCGGGCATCCCCCGACCCGCACTGGACTCCCATAATACATCACAGAGTGATGCAGGAACTTCAACGCTCAGTGCCAGTAGGCAAAAGATGTCTAAACGAGATGAGGTACATACCCCTCGTACCCCCGTAGCACCTGCGTGATACTGGGCGCTGACTTGAGGTTATCTAGGCTATCCGTAAGAAGATCGAGACGGATTTAAATAAGAAGAAACATCCCGGAGGTCGCGTCCGACAAACCAAAAAGGCCCCTCCGGGCACTGTATTGGCTCTCAAGCCTAGCCCTGCGCTGCAGATAAAACCATCTACGACTGTCGCGGAAGCTGCACAGTTGATGGCAGCAAAGAGGGAAGATTGTGTGCTTGTCACCGACGACGATGACCGAATCGCTGGCATATTCACTGCCAAAGATCTTGCCTTTCGAGTAGTAGGCGCAGGAATCAAGGCTAGAGATGTCACCATTGAAGAGATTATGACGAAGAACCCCCTCTGCGCAAAGACCGATACGAGTGCTACAGATGCCTTGGACTTGATGGTCAGGAAAGGGTTCCGACATTTGCCTGTGATGGATGAGAATCATGATATTTCCGGTATCCTTGATATTACGAAATGCTTCTACGATGCCATGGAAAAGTTGGAACGCGCGTATAGCTCATCTCGCAAACTTTACGATGCCCTTGAAGGAGTGCAGGCCGAGCTCGGATCAAGTCAACCACAACAGATTATACAATACGTAGAGACAATTCGGCAAAAAATGTCCGGGCCAACACTCGAGTCTGTTCTGACGGGTCTGCCACCTACTACCGTCTCCGTACGCACGTCCGTCAAGGAGGCTGCTGCTCTGATGAAGGAGAACCATACGACCGCAGTCTTAGTACAAGATCAAGGTTCTATTACCGGTATCTTCACGAGTAAAGACGTGGTCCTCCGTGTCATTGCTGCAGGCCTTGATCCCAACACATGCAGTGTGGTCAGAGTGATGACACCACATCCTGACTTTGCTCCTATGGATATGAGCATCCAAGCTGCTTTGCGAAAGATGCATGGTGAGTTTTAGTGAGACCTCGGAAACTTCTTTGATGCTAACTACTGTGTAGATGGCCACTACCTTAATTTGCCCGTCATGAGTGAGGCTGGCGAAATTGTAGGCATGGTAGATGTGCTTAAGCTGACCTATGCCACCCTTGATCAGGTTCGCCCATGGAAACCCTAAGATTATAGTTCTGCAAATTGACTGTCAATCTAGATCAACAACATCAACACGTCAGATGGCGAAGGCCCTGCGTGGAACAAATTTTGGCTTTCTTTAGACAATGAAACCGAATCAATGATGTCCGGAGAAGGCGGAAGTCGAGCGCCTCACACCCCTGACCATCGGTCGCTCATGTCCCCTGATATCACTCGTCCTGGGATGATGGACCGAGGTGATAGCGTAATGCCTAACGAATCTGCCTCTCACCACGGTGGCTCACCTTCTCACTCGGCACTCGCTGGTACCCCACCTGTTGTGTTAGAGGATCAACCGTTCCCATTCAAGTTCAAAGCACCCAGCGGTCGTGTCCATCGATTGCAAGTCGTTGCTTCAGCTGGAATTGAAGAGCTTGTGTCTCATGTTTCCAGCAAGTTGGGTTCTGAAATTGACTCGATCGGTGGTAGTCCCACTTTCGAGGAGGGCAAGATTTCGAAATCAGGTTTCGCTCTGAGCTATCTTGACAATGAGGGAGATACTGTTTCCATCACAACTGACAATGATCTGATTGAGGCAATCGCTCTGTCTCGACAAGCCCACAGGGACAAAGTCGATCTATTTGTCCACGATCCAGAGAAGCCGCCCCTTGCTGCGATAACTGAGCCCCAACCGTCATTAGCTAAGCCCCCAACTCCTCCAGAGTCTGTTCTTCGAGAGCGCAAGAAATATTTTGATGAGGAAGAGGAGGAGGGTACCGTGAGACACTCCAGGAATCAGCCAAGCACCTCCACTCAACAGCCAGAAATCATTCCTGGCGTGCCCAACGATTTGCTTCTACCCGGTGCCATCGTCACCCTGGCCGTGGTAGTTGTGGCTGTCTTCGCTCTGGGTCGTGCATCCAATCGATAGAGAATATTTGAGCGTCGTCCTGTGGCATCCATATCCGTCCTGAATGCTCTAGATTCTGTTCCCGGGTGTTGGTGAACGCCTCTCTAGGCTCTTAAATTGGCACCGATTGCTTTGTATTCTAGGTGTTGTTGAAGTAGCCTTAGTATGATATAGATCCATTACTTAATCGATAGTCTCTTTGATCCAGTCTGTGTATATGATTCAGCCGGAGTGCTTTCCACTATCCTGGTCATGGAGGTCTCGAACTAAGTAGCATCCGTAAAGCTTATAGTAATGATACAAACGTGGTGCAGACAAAGATCTGATAGCATCGTCTTGCACAAGGTCATTTCTCAAACGAATTGCAATCGGTGCATGGTGAATCTGGTTGCCTACACTGCCCTTCAACGAATGGTGACACGTCCCACGCAATGGACTTCTTTGTGCTGGACAACATTTTTCGCCTTCGCGAGTGCTTCGCGAACCCGAACCCCACCAAAACAACAGCCCTACCACAAATAATTCTACACCTGACACCGCGAACATCTGCAGCTTACCGAAGGGTGTGCAAGACTACTAAGTCTTCAACACTTGCGCTGTTTGCAGTTTCTTTGCTTCTTCTGAAACACCCTTTCCACTGCTTCTCACAACACCAAACCGACCCTTTCAAGCTCCGCGCGAACCTCCCCAAGCCCGTCTGCCAAGTAGTCAACAGCAGATCACAACAGGAATAACGCATCATGTCCATTCTGTCGCCCGATATACACGCGGAACTGGGTCAGCTACTGGATGTGCTACAGTCAGGGGACAATGTGCAGCGAACTGAAGCTGAGGCGCAACTCAACTCAGCATGGTTCAACATCAGGCCGGGGATCTTATTGATGGGCCTTGCGGAGCAGATGCGGACTCATGAGTCGGCACAGGTGAGAACAAATTTGTATATCTTATAGGTATGGTGTACTTGCTAACAGATGCGCTTCGGTAGACTCGCTCCTTCGCAGCTGTGCTCTTTAGGCGTATGTCAACAAAACCTAAAAAGGACGCTCAAAATAACGCACGGGATTTATTCTTCGCTCTTGAACCGCCCGAGAGGGACGCGATTCGCGCAAAAGTTTTGGAGTCCCTAGCTACAGAGGCAGTACCGTCTGTTAGGAATAAAGTTGGAGATGCTGTTGCGGAGATCGCAAGGCAATATACAGAAGAAGGTATGTCCTCTGAGATGTACGTTTAAATTATGTCTGCTCTTATACTGAAACTCTACAGGAGTAGCATGGCCAGAACTACTAGGAGCGTTGTTCACTGCGAGTCAATCAACCGACCCTGGTCAGAGAGAGACGGCCTTCAGAATATTTTCAACTACACCTAGCATAATAGAAAAGCAACACGAGGAAGTTGTGATAACCGCATTCAAAGGAGGTTTCACGGACAGTGAAAGCTCAGTAAGGAAGAAGCCCAGTCCTCCCGGCGCGTCGCTACTGACTTTGCCTAGGTCCGGATTGTTGCTGTAGAAGCTTTTGCAGCGTTCTTCCGCTCCATCAACAAGAAACACCAGTCGAAGTACTACCCTCTCATCCCCGAGATCCTCAATATCCTGCCACCGATCAAGGAGTCCGGCGATTCAGAGCTCTTGACAAAAGCACTTATTTCTTTAATCGACTTAGCAGAGGTGGCCCCGAAGATGTTCAAACCATTGTTCAATAGCCTGGTAGTGTTCAGTGTATCGGTCATCCAAGATAAGGACCTTGGAGATACTTGCCGGCAGAATGCGCTCGAACTTATGGCCACATTTGCGGACTACAATCCTCAAATGTGCCGCAAGGATCCTTCCTATACGAACGACATGGTCACCCAGTGTCTATCCTTGATGACTGATGTCGGCATAGAGGACGATGATGCTGAAGAATGGAATGCATCTGAGGATGTAAGTATCTCTGATAATACGGACAACATTACCCGCAATATACTCATTGTAAGCAGTTGGATGTGGACGAGAGCGACAACAATCATGTAGCTGGTGAGCAATGCATGGACCGCTTGGCAAATAAGCTTGGAGGCCAGGCGATCCTACCACCTACATTTAACTGGCTTCCCCGAATGATGACCTCGTCTGCTTGGCGGGATAGGCATGCTGCTCTCATGGCTATCTCGGCCATCTCGGAAGGTTGCCGTGAATTAATGGTTGGAGAGTTGGACAAGGTGCTTGATCTTGTTCTCCCAGCCTTACGAGACCCTCATCCTCGAGTTCGATGGGCCGGGTGCAATGCCGTTGGGCAAATGAGTACTGATTTTGCTGGCACAATGCAAGAGAAGTATCATCAAGTTGTTCTTCCAAACATTATTCCAGTATTAGAATCGTCAGAGCCTCGCGTTCAAGCGCACGCGGCCGCTGCGCTGGTAAACTTCTGTGAGGAAGCCGAGAAAGCAGTCCTTGAACCGTATTTGGACCAACTTCTAAGCCATCTACTCGCACTCCTCCAAAGCCCGAAACGTTTCGTACAAGAACAAGCTCTTTCGACAATCGCCACAGTCGCCGATTCTGCCGAGACTGCTTTTGCGAAGTATTATGATGGCCTAATGCCTCTTCTTTTCAACGTTCTGAAAGAAGAGCAATCAAAGGAGTACCGGTTGCTCCGAGCAAAAGCTATGGAGTGTGCTACACTTATCGCTCTGGCCGTAGGCAAACAGAAAATGGGTGCAGATGCTCTCGCATTAGTGCAATTACTTGGCCTGATTCAGGAGAACATCACTGAAGCAGACGACCCTCAGGCATCATACCTCCTACACTGTTGGGGTCGAATGTGCCGAGTCCTAGAAAAAGACTTCGTGCCATATCTTCATGCCGTCATTCCGCCATTGACTGAGCTTGCAGGAGCTAAAGCTGATATACAGCTTCTGGACGACGAAGAACAAGTGGCCCAGGTCGAGCAAGAGGAAGGCTGGGAGCTTGTTCCACTTAAGGGCAAGGTCATTGGTATAAGGACAAGCACACTTGATGATAAGCATATGGCTATTGAGCTCATTGTCATCTATGCCCAAGTTCTGGAAGAATCATTTGAGCCGTATGTCAATGATATCATGGACAAGATTGCACTTCCAGGGCTGGCATTCTTCTTCCATGACCCTGTCCGGGTTGCATCCGCAAAATGCGTTCCGCAGCTTCTGAACTCCTACAAGAAGGCCCATGGCCCTACGTCAATGCAACTCGGCCAGCTTTGGGAACGTACCGTTGAGCGCGTCCTCGAAGTGCTTAGTACGGAACCCGCTATCGATACCCTCGCCGAAATGTACCAATGTTTCTATGAATGCGTCGAGGTGGTTGGCAAGGGCTGTCTCACACCCAAGCACATGGAAACTTTCATCAACTCAGCCCAGTCGGTCCTAGAAGACTACCAAGAGCGAGTCAAACAGCGACTGGAAGAACAAGCCGAAGCCGAAGATGGCGAAGAACAAAGCGAGGAAACCCTCTTCGCGATCGAAGACGACCAGAATCTGCTCTCAGACATGAACAAGGCATTCCATACTATCTTCAAGAACCAAGGCACGAGTTTCCTGCCATTCTGGGAGCAACTGCTCAATTACTACAACATGGCAGTCGTGAATGCCGATCCAACCCAGAGGCAATGGGCTATTTGTATCTTCGATGATGTCCTCGAGTTCTGTGGGCCTCAGAGCTACAGTTACAGCCAACACATCGTACAACCGCTTATCGACGGCATGCGCGACGATGTTCCTGCTAACCGTCAAGCCGCTGTTTATGGAGTTGGCGTTGTGGCTCACAAAGGTGGAGAGGCGTGGTCAGATTTCGTGGCTGCTAGTTTACCCATGCTATTCCAAGTAATACAACGACCGAACGCCCGCGAAGACGACGATGTCTTTGCGACCGAGAACGCATGCGCCAGCATTGCAAAGATACTACATTGGAATAACTCGAAAGTTGTGAACACGCAGGATGTCGTCAATGCGTGGATCAACACGCTGCCAGTGGTAAATGATGAAGAGGCCGCTCCCCACGTCTATCAGTTCCTTGGGGAATTGATCAAGGAGTAAGTTTTTATCCATATATTGTCCTCTGATGCCTTCAGACCTGCGCTAACAGGCTCTTCAAATAGCCAAAATCCAGCCGTTATGACTCAACCCGCCAAAATCTTCAGCTTTATTGTTGAAGCCCTCGAAGCTGAGACCCTGCAAGGCCAGAATGCTAGACGTATGGTTGACGCCGCGAAACACCTCATGACTGTCACCGGTACCGATTTAAGTCAGGTGGTGGGAACAATGACACCGGAGCAGCAGCAGACCGTGCGGACGTACTTTGTTTGAGAGGTATCTATGAATCTACGCTCAAGCAAGTAGATGTGATTGGATGCATATGCGGAACACGATAGGTTTAATGGCGCACGGTGAAGAGGGGAAGCAGGAATGGAATGGAGCTGAAGGCATGATAGAGAGCGCGGATATACATCTTTACGAGGAACAACACCCCGAGACCTCACACTGATTTTTCTTTTGTCTGACAATATCATCACCCCAACCCCCCATAGTCGGTCTTCTTGTTGGCGTTCATACCTTGGTGCACCTTTCCGCTCAATTTGCAGGATAGAATGGTCGGGCTGAAACGGGTGGGCTGCGTATTTGGTATGTTTGCATTGTGATTGCAAGGTCTAGCGGACACTAGTTCAATTAAGAACCTGATTATTAGACTTTACACGTTTTAGTACCGTCCGTGACATGCTTTGTTGAGATGTTGGGTGCTCCAAGAATGCCCTTGGCCATGCTTGCTAGGAGGTAGAAATTATATACCCGTCCAGATGCGAACTGGCTTTAATGTCACGTACCGACGCCAAATATCCTATGCTGAGCGACCTCAGAGTCGAAGACTGCGCAATAGAGACACAGGCTGAGTATCCTCACAAACATATTGGCAGGTACTCATGCTAGTATGAACTGCTTTTAATGTGGATGTTATGTGACATGCTAAGCCTAACTGTGCTGCGTAGAACTGAGCTTGAAATCGTATAGGTTATAGTTTCCCCCTAAACCTCTTATCCAATTCTTCCTCGCATTCCTAACAGTAGATGCCCATCCAGACGTGAAATAACTTCAAGCCTGCGCACAAGCGTTAAGTGAGTCGTCCAGAGCGTATTAAGCACTATACCCGTAGTTCAGCATACAGGGTCTAACTTTTGGAACACTGATGTACTCCTGGCCCTAGCTCCCTGCAATCGTCCACTCGCAACAACAGTCGTCTCTCGTACAAAAGCCAATCCCTCCTTTTGCGTACTTGATGTTGCCGTGCGCCGTTTAATGAAACCCCTTGATGGCCGAGCTATACGGTTCAGATCACAATCGGGCTGAACTTCACTCATCATCGACTTCGATTGCGTCGCCGGCGTCTAAGATGCTGCTTAGTGCTTGGCCAACTGTCGGTCGTTTGGGGGGAGCCCACGCCAAATGTTCTCCATAGCCTACCAAATCGATTTCGACGCCTAGCTCACGAATCTTCTTGAGGCACTCCTCTCGCACGAGCCATTGGCTGAAGTTGTTCAAGTCAGTTATAGGTCGCGTAAGAACAACTTCGATGCCGGAAAATCTCTGCACAAGCCATTGCGAAAGGTCGAACCAATTTGAACCCTTAGAGACGAATGATAGAGTCGGGTCGAGCTTAGCATCATCCACGTCCTCTGGTTCACATTCATGCGTGAGCCTGATGTCGATAAATTCTATGAGTTTAAGAGAGTTGTGTTGGGGTTCATATATCTTTGGGATGGTTCGTTCGCTGACGAGGAGGTTACGGAGACAGAGGGACTCGATTTCCAGCTTTTCGTTAGAAAGAAGCCAATCAACAATGCAACCCCTATCATCCGTCACATCAGGAAAGTCATTTTTCAATTCCCAGTGATCCCCAATGAGCTCAAGACGGGAGAGGTTGGGCATCCTCGAGAAAGCTTCCTTCCAGTATCTCACCGTTCCGGCAGTGCCTGTATAGCCGCCCCAGTCACGGTCTCCATGAGTTCCTTCTGACCCACGAATTGTCAGAGTAAGGCTAGTGAGAGATTCGAGTTGGTCGGCCACACGGTATCTCATATAAGCTGTTTGAAGTAGACGATTCGTAGTAGCAAAACTGGAAAGATTACTAGGGTTTGCCATTGACAGATGAAGGGATCTGACACCGCTTTGGAGGTCCATCAAGATGCAGCTTGCCCACGCGAGGTTCGTTTCATCATCCTCTTCGTACGCTGGGCTTTCCTCATCAGTGATATCACGACCCCAGATCTTGACAAATTGACCGGTCCGAGTATGTGTTGGATGGTCTTTTCGAGTGCAAATCCCCACCTCCGAGTGTTCAAGATTCGGCAAGGCACTAAATACCACCCTGCACGCATGCTGGGTCTGGTTAAGTAAGTCATGCCACCTGCGGCTGTTGATGAAAGGCTCGACCATGTTGTAATGGTAATCGTAACAATAGCCTATCTCATCACTCGTCAATTGATCCTCCTCTCCATTACATAAGCCAAACTTCTCAAGTAAGCGCATGGTGGTCAACTCTTCTAACGTGCCACCAGATCGGGGGCTGATTTCCCACCGAATTGCCGCGGGAACCTGCAAGAATGAACTTTAGCTTGCTAGTAGGATGGTGCGGGCTGGTATACCTTGAGCTGCACGCTTCTTATGTGTTTTCTGACGACATCGCCGAAAGGGTCAGAAAGTAAGCTTTCAAGGTTGCTGACTAGGCTATATGAAACAACCGTCAGGCACATGTCACGAAAGAGGTATTCCGTCACCCATTGATGAAGACATCTGTGGGCCAAATTCGCGTTCTTAAGATGAACCTTGTGCCCAAGCTGGTAGCGTTCATTGCCCACTGGAGCCAGGTGGCTCACAATGATCCTTAGTATTTCCGCTGGAAGGTCTGACAGCATTCTGGTCGTGCTTGCGGCCATGTCTGAATTGCCTCGCAAAGGAAAGCTCAAGGCTTGTAGCAACGATTTCGGACAAATTGAGGGTGTGAATGAAGCTGATGAGTCTGTGAGATAGTATAGAGAGTCCTATATTGACTTATCCTGATGTTCGATGCAGTGGAAAAGAAAATCCCTACAGTCAGCTTGTTCAGCGACCTGACTTTGTGAGGTAGGCTTGGTCGTCCAAAAAACGGGGAGCCCAAGCTTTAGATCACGTGCATTTTAGCTACCCACCTGCAGAAAATAAGCCGCGGCATCTGAGCTGTATATCAACACCATGCCTCTATTATTCAGACCAGGATCAACTGCACCCTTGTTCCGCCAAATTCAGCATTATGCATACTCAACTGCTTCGTCTCCCGTAGTAAGCGTCACAAATGTTCCCGCGTCGCACTGTGGAAGCATTCGCATCCTATCCCTCAACCGCCCCGCAGCTCGCAACGCCATATCAAAGCAGTTACTCGCTGAGCTGAGCCATCAGGTCGATAGTGTTCATGATGAAGGAGATTCAGGACCTACGAGAGCTCTGATATTGGCAAGTGAGGTAGACTCAAGTTTCTGCGCGGGCGCCGACTTGAAGGAAAGGGTAGGCTTTACACCTGATGAGTATGGTAAAACAAGTCAATTGGGCAATGAAGATGCTAACGCTTTGCGCGTAGAACCCAAAATTTCCTCGCATCTCTTCGTGGTACCCTAGCCTCTATCTCCACCCTCCCTATCCCCACAATATCTGCTCTGGCGGCACCCGCGTTCGGCGGCGGTCTTGAGCTTGCTCTAACAACACACATGCGCATTTTTGCCTCTACAACAACTGTAGCGCTTCCCGAAACAAGGCTAGCTATAATACCTGGTGCAGGCGGAACGTATCGTCTTCCAGCACTTATTGGGCTCTCTCGGGCTCGAGACATGATACTCACGGGTCGGAGAGTGGGCGCTGCTGAGGCGTATTTCCTAGGGCTGTGTGATCGGCTCGTGGAAGTTCAGCCGGAGGAGGTACAGCAGCCTGGCGTCGCCCGGAAACGTGTATTACAGGAAGCTGTGAAATTGGCTAGAGAAATTTGTGAGGGTGGGCCGATAGCTATCAAAGCTGCATTGAAAGCAGTGGAGGGATGTGCTCTTGGAGAGAAGGCAGAGAATGCCATGTACGATATTGTAGTGAAAACGAGAGACAGGGACGAAGCATTGGCTGCATTTAAAGAAAAGAGGAAGCCAGAATTCAAAGGTCGATAGCGCAAATACAAACGCATTTAGTCATTAGTGCAGGCCTTCCGGAGTCTGCCTTACGGTCTCATCGAGAACTTGTTGCGGAGGAAAAGCTAAATCACACCATAGGCAGAAATATTTCTCGTTTTGAAGAATTGCTGGATTTTTCCATTGAAAGGGATTCGCTTATGTGTTGGACCTTCACATCTTGGATTTGATCTCCTCAAGCAGCTTGGTTAGCTCTCCCTTATCTGCCTCCTTTGTAGGCCATCCAATGCCAAGACCCTCTGTTTCGTTCGGTTTGGGTATGAGGTGGAAGTGAACCTATGGATGGCCTTGTGTCAGCTCAAATATTGAATGCCGCGAAGCAATGCAGGGTATTCCATGGCTCGGACGACTCACGTGGTCAACCACTTGGTGTGCAATTCTTCCGTTGTTCTGCAAAATATTATAATCCTGAACACCTTGTGCAATGGCAATTCTCTTGAGGACTGAGAGAACCTCGTGGAGCTGGTCGTCGGGAATGTCGTGCAGCTTGGCGCCGTGGTATTTAGGGATGACAAGCTGGAGAGATTATATGTTAGGAATGACTCGTTGCCATGGAAGGTTTTACATACAGAATGTCCCTTGCTCAAAGGGCCAATGTCTAGGAAAGCGAGGGTCTTGTCGCTCTCGAAGATCTTCATTGAAGGGATCTCGCCTGTCCATTGTTAATTAACGGAGGGCTGACTTGATTGATGGCCTTTACCCTTAATGATTTTGCAGAAGATACAGGCAGCCATTGCGATATCGTTGTAGTAGTCAAAGTGTCGTGAGGCGCGTCAGATAACTTTAAAGCTTGATGCGAAGCTTCCCAAAGGTTGGAGGGGATGTGGGGTTAGGGCCCAAAGCGTAATCTTCGGTGATATCTCGGTATATCTTGTGCAGAACAGAAAGAAGGATGAACGAGCATACATAGGGAATAATAGGAAAAGGATCCCGACATTTCCTCATATCAAGCCTAAGCAAGTCTCTTCTTCTCTATCATTGCTACGTTTCATGTTTTGTTTGCCCATCTCCAAGCGGCGCACTCGAAATTTGCGTAGCATCTGAATTCGTTGCTTAGCCCTTCGGCATGTTTGGGATCGAATGTCGTGGTTCGGACTCCGGCTTTGGAATACAACTTTTCAATTAGTGTTTCCATTCGTTCGCCAGTGCATACAATGAGACGCAAATAATCCACGTTACTACCCATTGGCGACCACAACTTAGCAAGCCAACGCACAGTTACAGCAGCTACACATGTCAGAACCACCTTCAATTCAAGACCGAAAGACCGTACCTTTAGTTTGACAGTCCGAACTAAGAAAGGGAGGATCGCAAATGATTCGATCAAAGGTACCTTTAAGCTCGCCTGCTCATCAACCCGTTAGCAACCCGGCCTTCCATGAAGAGATGCAGGTCGGCATTTACCCGGGAGTCGAATTGGGCTTTCAAAATCATAGGAGACGAACTCCTTAAATACGGAGAAGCGTTCGTCATACTCAAGAAGCATGATCTTTGGCCGACATTTGATCTTCTCGGATGTCTATTGCTTGTGAGCATTTGTAAATCATAGGCGCTGGCAACATGAGGGCTTGAACGCGCAAGTATCAGCTAAGGATACTCACGATTAAATTCTTTAATTGAATGAAGACGCTCGGAGCAGATACGACTGCTATTCTTGTGTCATCAGTAGCACCATCGAGGAGTTGTTCGGCAAGTGTTGTAGCAGTCTCATCGTTATACTTCATTAAGGTGAGTACCTAATTGTTCTCTATGGGAAATAAGATCATACCCAAAATTGGCTAGCATTCCAGTCTTCAGTAAAAGCTTCCATAGACAGCTGTTTCTTCCCATCATCAAATTCATTTTCCGCTTGAGCTTTCAAGTCTTCAAACTGCTTTTGTCGTGAATCTCGTTCGCCGTAGAACTCCTTGAGTGCGTCAAGAGCGCCGCCAGATAGTTGACTATTTTCATATATTAGAGCCGTCTCGTCAGAGAAGGTGGGAGAAACCTACGGAGCATCATCATCATCGTCGGTTTCTATGGCTCCCATCGTGGTGAGACTAGTTTGTCAGTGGATTGGCGAAGTTCCTGAAAGTTTTAGAGCATATGATCACCTGCAGTGGCCTCGCGGGAATTCAAAATACTGTAACGAAAATCGACGTTGAATAATATACCTTATCGATAAGGATTACCCTATGTTGTGATACCTCGGTACGTCGGAGGTAGGTAAGCACGGTAAGTAACCTTCGAAGAGGCGATGAATACTCCATGGCGACTGGGCTCATTCTCTGCATATCGTAAGTATTCCTCGAAGATGGCAGAGCCTTTGACGTCGCTGCCAGAGGTCGAGAAGCTGAGTAGTCGAGTCATTCGAATATTGGGAGGAAATCCAGGTAAAGTAGGTCAAATTCCAGTTCTTATTATTAATCAGTATTCTGACGATTCACAGTTCACACTTCAAGGTATAGCGACTCCCTACGCGGTCTATTCATACTAATTGTTAAAGGCACAAACACGTATCTAATTGGAGAAGGTCCGACTCGACTCCTCATCGATACAGGAGAGGGCAAGCCTGCATGGATTCAGTCAATAAAGTCGGTTCTCGACAATGAGAAGGTCTCGATCAACAAAGCAATTCTCACACATTGGCATCCTGATCATGTCGGTGGTGTGAAAGACCTACTAGCGCTATCGCCGGATATTCAGGTGTTCAAAAATAATCCATCAGAAGGTATGCTCAATATCAGCGACGGGCAGAAATTCGAGACGACAGGAGCTACGCTGCGAGCATTTCACTGCCCCGGGCACACGACAGATCATATGGCTCTGATCTTGGAGGAAGAAGATGCCATGTTTACAGGCGACAATGTCCTTGGGCAAGGTACAGCCGTTTTCGAGGATTTGGCAACGTACATGCAGAGCCTCGAGCGCATGTCTACCCAGTTCGCTGGTCGAGGATATCCTGGACATGGTCCTGTCATCGAAGATGGAAAATCGAAGGTATTAGAGTACATCAAACATCGAAAGGAGCGCGAGGCGCAGGTACTGGGTGTTCTAGCGCAAGAAAATGAAGGAGGCTGGACATCTATGGAGATTGTGAAAATCATATACAAAGACTATCCACAAAATCTGTGGGAGCCTGCAGAAAAGGGAATTCTGCAAATTCTAGAGAAGCTTCGGAAGGAGGGCAAGGTGATACATGAGGAGAAGGGGACCTGGTCTCTAAATAGAAAAGCGGCACTCTAGCTCCAATTTCCAATCAAGAAACTAGTCAACTACAGTGCTAGGACATCGTGAGCCAGCCACCCGGGTAACGCTCCACAACCACCTTCAAATGCACCACATGCTATCTTTACTGCTGCTTTGATTGAACCGAACATGAAGGTTTCTGTGAGACATCTACAGATTCTATTGAATAGAAACTCCTGCCATAAAGCCGATAAAAGCTTAGCCACCCCGTTCTTTACGCTTCCTTGCTAGGACTGAGCCTCGCAACAACACACAAACCATTTTGGTGGTACAGAAATCCTCCTCAGCGTTGTGGAACCGAATGCTATCTTGTGAAACAGGAACTTGTCCGCATTGTCAAATGGTCTTCGCAGTGCTGCATACTGGAAGCATCAATGGAACCGTTACCTCAACGTTGGCCCCCAAATCCGAGAATCTCCATAGTACTCTAACCATCATCTCAACTCTTAAAGCTCAATAAACTTAGGATTATTTTAAGTCTCAGGGTGCGATGGCCCGGAGTTTCATTGGCTCATTTTGGCCCATATCGGCAGAATACGCAAGGCTCACACGCACGACAGGCATGCAGGTCCTATGCCGTTAATCTAAATGATCCTTCTCAATTTTCTTGAACACCACCCTCAAAAGAAGCCTTTTCCAGAGGAGGCTTAGTTTTAATGCGAGAAACTCGGAGCAGATTTCCCAGAAGTGGCTGGATGCAACGTCTAGTGCCTAGATCTTAACATCAATCCTAGCCCTGCGGTGATACCAATACACAAACTAAGCGTTCTACGGTTCTCTGTTATTGCATCGTGCGACTCCGCCTCATCGCGAAAAGATGATTAAAAGTCGATTCAAATCCATTTGATGGCTTCTTTCGGTCTTCATCCTGCTTTGGAGCAACAATGGCAGGGTCAAGAATTATGCGCCAGATTCTTTACTTTGGTTGGGTCCTGGTAGTACACGCAGCAATCCGTGAGTGTTCGTTTTAAAATACAGTATTCTCCACTTGCTAAGATGGTTCTTCTCTGTAGAACCATTGAATTCGAGTTCTATTTTCAACGCCACGTGGTTGTCACGATCGACTTCGTCGGGTGTATCGGTATTGGATAATTTCGAAAAGACGACTACGACTGTGGGAGTAGCGTTGAAGAATTCAAGTGTTACCTCTTCAAAAGTCTTGAAGACCGCGTCTAAGAACGCCCCAACTCGATCTAGGGCGACGGTGCTATCGACAGCCAATGCCGCAAACTCTAGCCATATCACATCTGCTCCTACGACTCAATTGACTTACACGAATCCATGGATAGGCAATTTCTCAGCGAATGTGCCGGCAAGTGGAACTGGCAAGTTTCCTGGTCTATAGATGTTCTTGCGACTGAGACAATTCCCTACCCCTTGGGCTAACATATAAACAGGACATTTATATGCACTACAATGCCAAAATGCTTGGTACAGCTTTACGTCTATTAACTATGACTACATGACCGTCTCGGCCAAACTCTTCAATTATACTTCTACCATACGGAGCGTTACAGTTACAGTGATTAACACGTATTACTCGACTGCCGCATACACTTTATGCGACGGCCACCCCCGTGTAATTACGTCGGCACCAACAGCTAGCTCTACGACTTTGTTGCTTCCATCAACGGCCACATTTCTAGTAGAGGGGTTGTCTGTTGCGAGCTATCTTCAGCCGAATTGTTCAGTTAACTTTGATGATTGCAGCGCTCTATGGACTACATATTGGTCTGCGTCTAGGATTTATTCAGCTTATTCATTCGCTGCCGCTACCACTGTTGTATCTCTGGGGCCTGGTGCTCGTTACGTTGTCGTCAATGGCAAGAGTACATCAACATTCGCCACTCCTGCACCGCAGACAATCTCTCTTGGGACGGAGAATATCCATAAGTTCTTACGTGGTCCTAACTACTTAGTCGTTACTACTCCACCACCTGGCGGCCTTGTCGTGGATGACGGCTATATGATGACACCAGGTATGCATTACTTTGGCTTCACATGGTTGCTATTTTGACTGACAACGTTAACTAGGAGGTGCTCCAGTGACTATTACACATGCTGTTGATAAAACTAATACACCATACAAACCGCATTGCAATACCAATGCCCCGACTTGTACGCCTGGTGCTGAATGCCAGATTAGTGGTGACAGAGTCCAGATTTTCTACTTCCCACCTCAAGGAAATGTGTCGCGGGATATGTGCGCGAGAGCTCCTATAGGCGGAGGGGTTACCAGTCGTCCTCCAACGAATTTTAGTGAGTAGTCTGCTTCCTCCTGGAGGTTCTTACAGCTGATCTGCCTAGCGTGGACACCGATCACGACTGGGCCTTACACTGTCACGGCCGGCCAGACATGGTAAGGAAGCCTGCGTGCCTAAAGTTGGGCTCTGACTGAACTTCTACCTCTAGGTATTCTGGCAATATTTATGTGTCTCTAGATCGCATGCATGCCGATTGCACCTGGTCCGGACGAGATGTTCCAGTTGGACGAGACCATGGAGGCGAAATCCTAACAATGGCTCCATCCGAACTCTTTAGTCAACGCGCATATAAAATCACCACGAATGGACCAGGCGTAACTAAATCAGGGATGGTAGGATTTGAAGACTATGCATACTCATTCAATTTTGCGGATCTACAGGTCCCTGTTCCATGGTCTGCCTACGACGCCAGCCCCGACTGCGTGATAGACTCGTGTTCAATAATCGACGGAAACTACAATCCTTGGTTGGCTGTACCGGAAGCTGTCCGAAGGCTAGATGCGAGGTGGGCAACTTGTGATCTGTCCCTTTACGGCCTCTACGATCCACCCAAAGCTCTTCGAAGCGTCGGCAACATCTTTGCTTCGTTATCATCCATCGATCCGGGTTCACCTCCCGCGACTCCTGGACCTAGGCCACCAGGGTCTGCCATGGCTCCTACGAACACTCCAATACCCCCAGCGCATTCTCAAGACCCAGGAATTTTCCCTCTAGATCCACCACCAAACGGACCTGGCTTCCCAATGCCAGGGCATCCGCATCCTCCTTCATCAACACCTACTTCTCTCGTAGGAGATCCAGGTCAGAGTCCTAGTCCAGGTCAGATCCCAGGCATAGTCAATCCAGCTCCGAATCCCGTTGGAAACCCGGGTCAAAACCCGGGTCAAAATCCAGGTCAAAATCCAGGTGTCGTAAATCCAGGGGCGGTGAACCCAGCTCCGAATCCAGCTGCTAATCCTCACCCTCAACCTCCTCCAGGCCCAACAGCCATCGCAACTGTCGGCGGTCAATCCATTGTCGTCGACCCCTCAGATCCAAATCATGTCATAATAGGCGGTACCAAGACGCTCGATCCAGGTTCTCCCGGAACTATAATTGGGAGCACATCGATGTCTGTCGCAGATCCCAGCCACATTGTCGTATCAGCGCCTGGTGACTCCGCCCCTTCAACTATTAACATCCCACACTCGAATTCACAACCCACGCCTGGCGCCATAGTAACTTTACCAAATGGACAGATCTTCACCGCCAGAGCACTCAACTCCGGTTCCAGCATCGTGATTGCCGGAACGATCCTTTCAGTCGGCGGTCCAGCAGTGACCCTACCAGGCGGCATAACCATCTCCGAAGCCCCAATTGGAACCGGCATCATCGTTCTCGGTCCATCCGGCATCAGTACTCTCGCATTTTCATCAATCTACCCCGATCCCCTCAATCCAATTCCAAATCCCACACCTACATCCGGTGCCATCATCACGGTTGGCGGGCAAACTTACACTATCACGAACGAAGGCGGAAGTGTAGTTATTGGATCCATGACTTTATATCCTGGTGGGCCCGCGAGCACGATTTTAGGGACAGTCATCAGTGACGCTAATACAGGGGTTGTGGTTGGGAGTACGACGGTGGCATATTCGACTATCATGGTCGATCCGACGGCGACGAGCGGTGGTGGTCTACCGCAAGCTACGAAAGCCACAGGTGGGGCTTTGGGAAGGGGAGTTGGGTGGTGGTTGAGTTCATGGGTTGTTACGACCATAATGATACTTGTAGATATGTAGATATGTAGAGGTGTGGATGTATATTTACTAAATGTAATAATGCAAAAAAAGAATTCTGAAATGTTCGTGTTTCCGCTTTCGAGAGTAGTTTATGCTTCAAACAGTATCTGTTGCGAACACCCTAATGATGACTACACTGATAATGCGGAGTATCAAGACCTCGAATTCCCATAAACCAAAATCTCCATCCTAAATACCACATAGAGCCTCACACGCAGTATGCCGACCAACAAACCCGAAACCCAAAGCTCAGAACCTAGTCTTCCCAATCCAGCATCCATCTAGCCGCATCAGGCAAAGCGGCTAAACCGGATAAGACGAGGGTCACGCCAGCGCCACCCAGCTCACGGCCACTTGCGATGGGACAGCGTGAGGAGGTGGAGTTTCAGGGTGCGGGAATTGAGTTCGGTCTGTGTTTGATGGTTTTTGGGAAGAGTTGCCTGGATAGGAAGGAAGGGTGGCGTTTTTTTAGATAGATGAAGTACCGTGTCTGGTTGGTCTCCTGTTGCCCTCGTCATGCCTACCTAGGGAGATACATGGGACGGTGGTTGATTGAAGGTAGATATGTTTGTTTAGAATGTTAAGCCTTTTCTTAGCTATGCCCTTTTTTAGGTGACATTTTTTCCAAGGTTGCGTTGGAGGTGAAGCCAACTCATTGAAAGCAATATGGACTTGTACGTGAGCGGTACGATATATGTTAATTGGTGGGTGTGGATTAGTTCTATTAGTGCTATTGCAATATATATCGAACGGCAAAGTATCTACACGCATATGCGAGGCAGAATAAACTATGACTTCACGGTATGCAACAAGATCGAAAATTGTTTGTAGGAATATATTTCAATTCGTCATGCCATTTTCAGGCAGAGAGTGGTATCATTACATTCTTAGGATCTAAAAGAGAATCCCAAAGCCCTTCACTCCATGTCTTCATGCAATCGTAACAGTCGTCTAGTGCTTGTCACCGAGACCGAGCGTGTTCTTGGTCTTGTCGAGAATGCTGCCACCGGAGCTGCCATGGACCTCGCGGTCCTTTGAGCGGCCTGTCTTGTCGGAGACTTCTTGTCCGAAGGACTTGTCCGAGTCTGGCTGAGCACCACTGTAATGGTTGTTAGTTGTTGTTTGATGGGGGAAAGGTAAGGTGGGAGCATACCGTGCGACCTTGTCACCAGTGTCGGTGAAAGTCTCCTTGACCTTCTGCTGGGTGGACTTGCTGGAGTCGGGAGTCATCGACTCCTTAGCCTCTGTGTTGGTGTTAGCAACTCATTCACTACGGAGAAGGGAGGAAGAGAGCCATACTGGTGGAGAAATCTTTGCGGCCTGCGTCAGACATGGTGATGGATTATTGTTGGAAGTGTTGGGTTGGTTTGGATTGAGTTGATTTGGTGGTAGAGGTTGTTGGATTGAGTTGTTCGTTGATGGTGAGAGGGAGTCGACAAGCAGAAGCTCAAGTTTATGTATTGGTGGAGGAAGCAGGTACGTCATAGATGGTGCAATCTGCTTTCAGCACAGGGTCAAAGGCAACCCGAATTGTGCCTTCTTTGACACGATCATGCGACCCCGAAGACGTAGGACCGTCGTCATCGCTGGCTGTAGCGAGGGCAAGCATCGTCGATGGCGGCTGCCGCAATTGGTTCGGCGGGGAGGTTACATTCGCTGGAAGCGCTCCCGAGGTCAGGTACGCCGGCGGGGTGAATGCCATGATGTCACAGAGCTGTAAGCCACGATGCACGTCCCACAGTGGGGCTGTGCGCGGGGTTCTGGACCCTTCGCTCATCCGTACCCCTCCATCTGTCTCGGTGTTGACACAACAAGCAAGTTTTCGGCATCTGCTCTGCGAAGGCGTGCCATGTGAAGATGCATGTACCTGATCGGCTGACCCATTGAACATTCTCCATCTGCCACCGAATACCATGTGCTACTACCTTACTTGCATCGTGTTGTTGCCCATGTCCCACATGAGGTGCCTATTACTTGCAAGTGAAAGCCCAATCTCCCGGAGTCAGGCACCCGCAGCGCTCCGTCTTACTTCTCTGGGCCTTCATACTGCATAGATCAATCAAAAAGAGGCATCCGGCGGAGACCTTAAACCATGGCTTATGCAGTGGAGCAATCATGCGTCCGGAGAGTAAGATCTAAAGGCACATCATCGTGCGTAAATCGAAAGTCCCATCTGCCGAAGCAGGATTTTGTGTTTGCCATGCGAGCCCCCTCGTGCAGCTGCTAAGGCGGCTTGGAACTTCATCAGCTCTGATGAAGGAATCCTCACTCCGTTGCTATCCGAGCTTGAATCTCAAGCGACGGACGAATAATGGGCAGGACTGCAAGAGATGTCTTCGTGGCTTCGTTTGAGAGACACGGTCTGTCCATGATTGTGGTATTGCCTTCATTATTAGGAGTTGCTCCACGGATTCGGCCCAGTTATCTTCATATGAGCACCCGTCCGCTCGATGTTTGTGCAAGAGACCAGATAATGCGTACATACTCAGCACCATGCTGACATGGTCTCGCCTACGAATGCGGATTGGGTCGAAGCGAACTTGACATTTACGGATTCCAACAACCTTCGGAACTTGCAAAAATGCGAAGTGATTGCGATGAGACGGAGGAGACAAAATGCCGAAAGCAGAGTGAACAAAGAACTTCGGATAGTCGAAGGAAATCATTTGAATGTTGCAGTATCCTTCGGTAAATGTAGCACCACACTTCCTCGAACTGAGAGGATACGACAGCGGTTGAATGCAGTTTGCGGATGCTCGACAAAGTTGAATCCGGCAATGCTGCTCCGGCTGCAAACTTTCCCATACTCAATTCAGTTGCTTCGAGCCTGCATTCAGCCAACCATTCCAGGCCGTCTTGAAGTGGACTTCCTTTTGGTTGCAGTGGTATACAAGAAATTAAAGGAGTCCATGAAGGATATACTCGAAGATGACTCCCCGTGTCTTGGTTCAACACGTCGCAAAGAGGCTGGAGTCGCGTTAAGACAGCTTCGTGTCGAGCACCGAATGGCCTCGAACTTGTTGAAAGACAGTGCCAAGCGCTCTCCCCTTTCTTCAATCTTTGGTGCAGCGGAAGCGACCAAATGAAAAGCCGGGAAATTGCAGGGGCTGGAAAATGATTGGTGGAGTGGTGAGGCTCAAAACTGGATGACGCCCGCGCAGTTGGTTGCCGGGTTAGCGCCTTGTTTGTATGCAAGCTGTCCAGCCTCCTCTTCGCAGCCCAGCCACACCAACCTCTACATTTTTTTCGAACAACAATTACTACCATTGCTGCGAAGGGGAGACACCATCTGAGCTAAACCATCTACCACTCTCTCCTCCACTACTCTTTCTGAATAAGTGCCATTTCTGACCAGAAGATTCTTACAGTTGATTCCGCGACCGAGCGAAGCTTGAACAAGCTTGCCATACCAACCTCGAACCTCATACCTCAATTGAACGACATTCCACAATTGAGACCGCATTCAGAGGCGTCAATCCGGCCGGCCATTATCAATTGCGAAACACTCATTCTTCATCCCTCGAATACATTCCTCACCACTCGCTCTACCTCGTTCGGGCCTCCGAACTTCTGACTGCATTCCTCAGTCAAGCTTCCTCCCGGCCCTTCGGGAGCCGTAGGAGAAACAGAATCAGCCAAGAGAGTAACGGAAAGGCCCAACACACACAATGGCGAATCTAAGGTTCGCGGTTAGCATGCAACGTGCGTCTTCTCTCCTCGTTTCAACTGAGGAATGAAAGCTAACAACGTTTTTTGCAGGGTTAATACCATTCCTGGGCTATCACCATGTGCTCATGATACTCATTGCCATAGCCATAATCTTACTATGTAAGCATCACAAGTCAAATTCGGCTTCCTCATCAGAGAAACGACTAACATGTGGTCCCATAGCGTTATTACTGGCAGGATGCTCATCGACTTCCCCCCTAATCCCTGGCATATTCCTCATCTCCATGTACTACCAACATTACACACCAACATACGATACTTCACAGGTCGACCCCGGCGTCACCGCCGCCATCGCCAATATAGTCGGCCAAGCCCAACTCGCCGTCCGCGTCGGCTACTTCGGTATCTGTGTGAACGCAGACGGAGGATCCTACCTCTGCTCCAACAACGCTACTGCGCTCGCTGAACAAGTATCAGTCGATCAAGATCCTCTGAATCTGATCTGGGTAGCTAGCACATTCAAGGATGCTATCGTCTTCCCATATCTCCTGATCGTCGCCATTATCCTCGCATTCTTCACATTCATCTTACTAGCCACCTTCCCGGGCTGGCATGAGGAAAGAGATTTGAGAACGGGGTCCGATGTCGACGTGAAACCCTTCCCCTCTCGACCCGTCTCGCAGGTCGCTCTCGCTCTCATCTTCATTGCGTCCATCTTCGTGCTCGTCAGTGTGCTATGGCAACACACAGCGTCGGTAGCCGCCGCAACAATAGCGCAGGATCTAGGCAACGGCAGCGTCAAGTCTGGTGTTGGTACCAGTGCCATGGTGCTGGGCTGGTTTGGATTCGTGTTACTCATCATCGTGACGATTGGACTGCTAGTTATGATCCTGAGCATCATCGTGCTGGATCGGTTGACGGATGAGTAAATGAAAGAGTCGTATGGAACGAAAATTGGTATATAGTGGAGGACGTGACTACCGATAAGAAGGAGAAGAAGAAGAAAAGTGTGGATATCTGTCTATTTTTCTAGCGCTGCATATTGCTTTCACGCATACTCAACATACCCCCATCCGCTACGACTTCATTATCCTTCGACCGCCGCTTCTCTATTGATGTAGCCAGGCAACTTTTCTTCATTTGGCGACGCAGCTTGCTGCTTGATGTTGGCATTTTGGGCGTTTGGATTCTCTGGGGCTTGAAACTCCGATGCTGGGATAGGAACGACCGAGGTTATTTTGTATTGACTGATGGAGGGAAATTGATGGACGTGGAATGATGGACTGGATGGATGTATTTAGATGAACAACAAACACCAAACGGAAGCAATGCCAAGACCCAAAAAAGGGTTAGTGTCACAAATTGAATGTTTCGGAATATTCTGAAGTTCGTAAGTTGTGCATACATCTTAGGATTGATTGGGGGAGTCCTTTCCATATTTCCTATCATCAGGATACCAAAATGACTTGCCAGACGAGAGGTTTTCGCTCTAAGCGGGAAAAAATATACATTGAAGTGAAGGACACATAAATACATAATCTCCAAAACCCTACCATGTGGAATGACCATGGGGCAAACTGGGTCAAAAGTTTAGACTAGTCTTCACACTCCGGAATACACAGCCGTAACCCCTCTCCCACACTCGACTCTCTGCTCCAAATCCACCCACCTCCCCCCAACCTTAACCCTCGTCTTCGGGGTAATCTGAAACCTATGGACCTCCCGCTTCCCCGCTCGCTCCTGCTCGGCTCCCTGGTCCAAAGGCTGGATATAGCTCGGTGTCGCCATGTTACTCCTTTTCCCCGTTCCAAGTTGGTAGAACTCGTTGTTGCCGAAGAAGAGGATATCCTTGCCCCAGTTCGTGTCGTTTTCGGTCGTCTTTCTGCTATTGGACGCAGAGACGTTTATCACGTTGTTCATTACAGCGGCTGCGTGGGTTGCGCCGACGGAGAGGTGGGAGAGCCGGATGGGGACGATGGAGTTTGTGGGCTCGTCGTACTCGAAGAGGCCGGAGAGTGCGGGGATTTTGGAAGGAGGGGATTGGATATGTGTGTATCGTCCTGTGCCTAGTTGGCCTGAGAGCCCTAGACCGCAAGAGAGCGTGTCGGCGGTGACGCGGCCTAGATCTCTTGGTGCTCTTGAGTCTGTAGGAGAGACGTTCTTTGTAGCGTCGACGGTGAAGAAGGAGTTGCTGCCTCCCGCGAAGACATCCGTCACACGGGGTGTTTGCGAAGTTCCGGAGTAGATTCTTTGGATGGGGAGAAGTGAGGGGGCGTCGATGAATGAAGCTTCGGGATCGTACTCGAAACCTAGCTGTCCTAGAGTGTTATCTCCAAATGAGAAAGCTCGGCCGTCTGTGTCAGCGACTAAGCTGTGATAGTCCCCGGTCGCAATCTTCGAGATCTCGAAACCACGGAGGGTCGAGATTTCGTGCGGTTGGTCGTATGAACCTGCGGGTCTTGTTTGCCATGTTAATCCGGGAATGCCGAGCTGGCCTTTTGAGGGGAAGTCTTGCGTGCCGGAGGCGAAGGAGAAAAGACGGCCGCGCGAGGTGAGGATGAGGCCATGTTCTAGACCTGAAGCAATGTTTGTGATGCGCTCGCTCCAAGAAAGGTTTGGGAGGGAAATGGTACGGTAGGAGATGTTGTTAGAAGAGGACGTCCAGAAGGGAATCCAGGATGATGATGCAGGTTTAGGTCCAGTTTGTTGTTCGGTCTGGGAAATTGGTATAGAATAAACGGTACCGGAGGACGAGAGAGCGATGATTCGGTCGCGGGAGATGGCTAGAGATGTGAGGTTCTTCCCGCGCAGAGTCCTGACAGGCTGTGGAGCTTCTTTCGAGAAACTTGTTCCCCATTGTAATAAATCACCCTTCTCATCTATAGCGGCTGCTGAATTCCTGTCAAGCTTTATATCCCGTAGCAGAACTCCATCGAAGTATGGTATCCGTCTTGGGGTCTTGATAAATGCCTCATTCGCATCCGGAGCCGCAACTTTTCCAGAATTAGATCCCCAAGCGTATAACCCTGGTTTCTCCCAGCTGTTTTTAACCTGCAGATGCTGAGAACTGATCAAGTCCCTGTTATCTTCCTTCGACATAGCCTTCCTTCTCGGCTTCTCAAACACCAATTCCACCTCTTCATCTTTAGGTGGCTCCTCAGCATGAACCTCCCGGAAGATGCTGTCTCCGCTGTACCATTGCCATGCTGTGGCAAATGCCCCAAGAGTAGTGACTGTTGCGACAGACCTGACGAAATGTTGTTGTCTCCGTTGAGCGTAGGGGTGAACGGCGACTCTAGTATGACTACCTGGCTTGTTGGTAAAGGTTCTAAATGATCGCGCGTTCTTTGAGATGCGTGGTATAGCTTGTGCGATACATTTCGTCTTGAGCATAGTGTTCGCTGCAGAGGGAAGAGATCGTGTGCCGTGCGAAGTCGAATTGAACTTGGCTGATAATTTCGAATCAGAATTAAAGCATTGCAAATATAAACGACGTTGGAGAATGACAGTCTTATTTGAAAGTGTCCGATTACTATGCAGGTTGTAACATCCGTTCATCGGAGATGTCTACAACGTCACGATGTGGGAGAATGTATTCGGAGCGGCTACCATTGGAACTTATACGGAGCAGGCAGGTCCCCCACGATGTCTGCCCAAGCGAGTTGATGGTGTTGAAGTCGGAGCTTCCACCAAGGGATTGCCCGTACAGAGGCTAATAATAATACAACACCATCCACACATCTTCGTTATGTATGAGGACTCATGGTACAATGCCTTTGTACCCAAATCCAACAAGGCCTCGGAAAATTCCAAACATCGCCGACGAGAATCCCTACTTAAACAGCCCAACGTAAGCCCACTTGCCCGTTCTATATGGGTATGTTGAGCAATATTGATACTTTTTGTACAGGAGGGTAGTCAGGCTGACGTCGAGCGCGTAGAAGGCATCGTCGAGACTATAGAAGAAGCCACCGGGAAGAACAATGGTCCGCCTAAAGCTACCGTAGCTCGAAGGGCCAAGTCGTACAGCGATTTCTACGATATTGTGAGGGCTCATATAAAGAAAGAGAAGGGGCTTGAGAGGAAGAAATCCAAGGAGAATATCGGCAACGAGCTGGAATTTGCCGCGTGGTATAGTGGAATCAGCAATGAGTTGCTGGAAGCTAGTCATGAAGAGTACAAGTATGTGGCACGCGAGATTCTAAGGCATATTGGTGGTGACAGATACTGATTGGGGTAACTACAAGACTGTACCGTGACCAGCTCCACTTGACTAGAACACACCTTGACTCCCTACTCTCGGACACTACATCCACTCTGAACATACTTTCGTCTCTTTCCGATTCCTTCAAGGCTGTCGAAGCTCAGACTACGGCATTCCGGACACAATGTGAGGGCTTGATGACAGATCAGAAGCGTATCACGAAGCTCGCAGATGATCTGGAGGAGAACCTCCGATATTACCTGTATCTGGAACCCACGACAAAAAGATTGAATGCTCCTGGTGCAGGCAACTTTGTGCGAGGAAAGGAGTTCACGGAGATGCTCTCTAACCTAGACAACTGTTTGGAATATATGCAAGCACATGTACGATCACCCTTCAGCTCGCATTTCACTGTTGCTTACTAGGTCATAGCCAAATCATCGCGAGTCAGCGACTTATCGTTCCCGATACCGTCTCCTACTCACCCGTGCCCTCACCCTGATACGTGTACATTTTACCAATGCTCTCCGTGAAATAGCCGCGGATGTCTCCAAACGTATAGCGGACCGTCAGTTGAATGATACTACAATGTCTGCATTACTATACGCAAAATTCCGTGTTGGCGCTCCGGAGCTGAAACGAATCGGTCTCGAGATTCAGAAACGAGCAGTCTTACCCGCTGGCGCTGAACCTGGTGCAGAAGCGGAATATCAGAGCTTGATGAATGAACTCTATCAGAGCTATTCAACTACTCGCGGCCGACTTATTCTGCCCATTGTAACGAAGAAAATTGGGGAGATCGCGCAAGCACCCAGTTCAGCCAAAGATCTTGTAGCGTTTGCAAGAAGTAGTATCAGCTACATCCGTGGTATCTGTTTTGACGAATATGATCTCTGGGGTGAGTGGTTCGATGGAGATGGTGGCCTTTACGACTTCCTTGAAGCTATATGCGAACCTCTCTACGATCACCTTAGGCCAAGGACGATCCATGAGACAAAAATCCTGAAGCTTTGTGAACTATGTACGCTGATTCAGACACGATATATGGAAGAGGAGGAGGAAGATGATGAAGAAGACGAACCAATCGAGACTAGACGACTTGATTTCACTGCCCTGGTCCACCCTGCCTTGGAAGACGCCCAGACCAGATTAGTTTTTCTATCTCTTGCCGTGTTAAGAGACGACATCGAGCGCTACAAATCCAAACCTGAGGATCTCGATTACCCACCTAAGAATAGACGCACTTCAGCAGGAACAAAAGGCAACCAGCCAGTTCTTTCAGGAAGAAAAGCATCAAGCAACGGCCCTCCAGCCTCGACGCCCAAAACCCCAGTGGTAGTTGATGAAGATGACCCGGACTCCAGCTGGAACTTTAACACCGAGGCAGCGTTTAAAGACTGGTACCCCACCCTGCGCAAAGCGATATGGCTTCTCAGTAAAATCTATCGACTTGTTCACGTAAGCGCTTCTGTTTATTCGCCCTAAGACCGGTTAACTAAAATTCTACAGTCCTCCGTCTTCGATGACCTCGCCCACCGCATCGTGCATAGCACGACAGCCTCCATTGTCAACGCTTCCACCCAGATTTCATCTCGCTCGAGCCCCACAGACTCCCATCTCTTTCTCATTAAGCACCTACTGCTCCTCAAACAACAGATCGTTGCCTTCGATATCGAGTTCGTAACGCCGGAGACGGAGGTTTCTTTCGATTTGTCGTCGGTTAGTAATACTTTCTGGGAACTAAGAAATAGGGGTGGCTTGTTCAATCCGAGGAATCTGGTCGGATTACTCATGCCGAGGGTTGTAGAGAATATGCTTGATGCTAAGGCGGAACTGGATGCCAGACTACGGCTCGCCATTAACGAGTTCACCCAAGGATTTGCGGCGCGAATGACACAGGCTTTGGAACTCAAGAAGGATGTGAAAGCTGGAGGCGGAGGTATCTCGCCAGCGCAAGCTGCAGGGAAGACTGATAAGGTCCGCCAGCAAATCGAGAAGGAGGTTCCATTCTTGAGATTGAAGTTGGACGAATACATCGACGACGTCCGAACAAAAGAAACGCTGGTGGCGGCTGTTATGGAGCAGATTGTCGCTATCTATGAGGAATGGTTCGAAAAGTCCCTTGGGCGGAGTCCTCAGAATGGAAATGGGCCTACTAGCTTTGGAGCTAGAAGTGGTAAGGGCAAGGGAAGGGAAGACGAGGTTTGGGACCCTGACTCTTTCGCTGATTGGTGTGGTGGCGTCTTCAAGGTAGGCAGGTTGGGCTTGGGCATAATTAGTGATGAGCCTGGAGAAATGGAGGGAGATGTGGATAGTAGAAGTGGAAGCATGAGGACGGGGACGACTAGGACTGGAACTGGCACGAGAAGCGGGTATGGGAGAACGGGGAGTACTTGATGTACGACTTCAAAAATGAACAGGATGGGTTGACAGAATCATTGTGGTAGATTAGTATGCTTCTAATATGACGGGGTCATGAACGTGTCCGGCCATACCGCTGCACGAACTGAAGAATGTTGGGCAGTGAATGCTTTGCCCAAACCCCTCTGCAATTTGCCATGACTTCTTCTGGACTTCTCTTTCAGACAAGTAAAAGCCCACCAGACCTACCGTGTTGGAGAGGATCAAAGAATGACTCGGCGAAAGATCAGATAAGCAAAGGATGCTAAATAGCTGGACTTAGTCGGGGATAATCTTAAGCTCCGCTAGCCCAAACGTTCGACTGCCTCACGCATTATTAAACCACTCTAGCTGTATGGAAGCTTTCAACGGAGTGAGTTCAGTAATCGAGAAAATTTAATAAAGGAACGCAGTTTATCTCCAAGGCCGTCCAGAAATGCGAGTGTAGTGTCACTAAGTATAAAAGGCTCGCGATGACCCTTCTTATTATCTTATGTCAGACTAAGGATTCAACGACACCTCAATTCTCGCCGTTCTCTCGAAGAATTGACCTCTTCTCCCTTTCAAATTTCACCCATCTATCACACAGTTTGCCTACTTATAAGGCGATCCGCAATGGCAACACCTTATAACGACAAATCCACTGCTACATCCATCGCCGCTGACCTTTCCTCCCGGATCGCAGACAAAGTTATCCTCACTACAGGCGTGTCTCCAGGCGGTCTGGGTGCATTCTTCGTTCAGACAGTCGCAAAGCACAAGCCGCACCTCCTCATCCTCGCTGGTCGCTCGAAACCGAAACTCCAAGCAACAGCCGATGCCATCGCCGCGGATTCCGCGTCCTCGAACGTGCCAACACGCTTGCTCGTACTAAACCTGAACTCTCAAGCTCAAGTCCGAGAGGCTGCAAAAGAAGTCCTGGCATATCCAGAACCTGCCATCGATGTCGTCGTAAACTCTGCGGGGATCATGGCTACGCCGTACCAAACGACAGTCGAAGGACTCGAATCGCAATTCGGTTCAAACCACATTGCGCATTTTCTCTTCACTAATTTGATCATGCCTAAGCTGCTCGCGTCCCCACATCCTCGTGTCGTGAGCGTATCCAGTGATGGACACCGTCTCAGCTCTATCCGCTGGGACGACTACGGATTCCAGAGCGGGAAGACCTACGATAAGTGGAAGGCGTATGGGCAGAGTAAGACGGCAAATGTACTGTTTGCTGTTAGCCTTGCGCAGAAGCTGGGGAAGAAGGGATTGTACGCTTACAGTTTGCATCCAGGTATCATTTTTGGGACGACCCTGGGAGCGCATAATACGGAAGATGACTTTAAGGAGTTAAGTACGTGACATTTCATCTTTCCCACTGCTCCTACATGAGTAAAATATGTAGAAGAGCTGTGGATGCGTGTGCCATTTAAGGTTGCAGCGGCATGCTGAGCGGTTTGAGTTTTGCGAAAGGGTATCAAGCCATTTCACGGCCTGGAGTGGAGTTTCATGATCGTATTTCCGGTCCCTTAGTTCGGTGTTTCAGTGCAAATTACTGGACTATCAACATCATCACATACGACATTATACAAGAATCACCCTTTATAGGAGGAACCATTTGCTAATCTATCTACCTCACAGTCGCTCTAGATAAGGAACTAGGCAATACCCAAGGAGAAACCGGCTTCAAAGCAAAGACAGTAGATGAAGGCACCGCAACACATGTCGTTGCGGCCTTTGACCCCAGACTCGAAGGTATGCATATCTTCCTACTAAACACCCGTCTCCGACACATGCTAAATACATCCATAGAGCATAACGGTGCATACCTCCAGGATGCAAATTTAGCGCCCGAAGCTGACCTTAAACCGTTTGCCGTTGATTTGGACAATGCGGAGAGGCTGTGGAAGTTGAGTGAGGAGCTGGTTGGACAGAAGTTTGAGTACCAGACTAAATTGGTCCCAGTTGTCTAAAGAGTCCATCTGAGTTCGTTGAATAGTCTTACACCTAGCCGCCGTCTGGGTACTTATCAAAGGTCAGCATGCTGGACATATACTACTGTGCGATAGGGTAGAAATGGATTGGTCTGCTAGGTTTAGAAGTTATTGATATTATGATGTTCGGGGTTAAAATTGCTGTTTTAAAAACGACAAGTAAAATGCAATAAATTCGACTTAGAAACTAATAATGGATGCTCGGCATGCGAAACCCTCATTGTAGAACCGAATGCCATCGCTCTTCTCCGATACCATGCCTAAACCCCAAAGTATGTCGTCTCAAATCGCCACCAATACCTCCAACCCAACCAAAACCGACATGTGCAAAATCTTCTTCTATGCTGCCGTAGCCGCCAGGTTTACTAATAAACATGAAGATAAGGACCCTCCCCCTTCCCATCCCACTGTATCTGCACCTGATCTCCAACCCCAACCATCTCAACACCCAGAGTCTGTCCCGCCGGACACGGTAGCTTCGGCACATTGAATCCCTCAACCGGAGCCGCAAGCCCATTCTTAACAGCCTTCATACGGCCCAAATACTGATCTCGCAAGTTACCATTCGGCCAAGTAGTCGTGGAGCGATCAGCAGGCTCAAGGGAAGAATAGACGTCAAATTGAGCGGAGCCCGTGGGACTACCTGGGTTGCAGTGCAGGCAGGTGTTGAGCATGAAGTCGAATTCGCAGGTTTTGCCCGAGGCACTGGAGGGGATGGTGAAGGTTATTAGGGTTGTTGTGTCTGGGTGGACACTGTCTTTGGAAACCAGGCCGGTTGGTACGTTGTAGGTGACTGCGCCTGAGGAGACGTTGTAGAGCGAGAGGGTATCTGGCAGGATGTCGGAGCCGGTGGGTGCGGCAGAGGCCAGGGAGAGGAGAGCAGCGAGAGAGATGATGGTGGGTTTCATTTTAGGAATTGGAGGTGGGATAGGACGAAAACGTTTGAAAAGTATTTGAAATAACTAATTAGCACTTTCAGGTGGTTGATTGTATTTGATGAGCTCTTGAGATAACAAATTTGTAGAACACAATGAGGCCGGCAACGAGCATATACTTCGCACTTTCTTTCACTGCTTCTTATACTGATACTTGCCGGATAAACTGCATAGCCGTACAGAGCGAAAGTCACGGTAGCATTCATGTCACGTCGGGAGAGTCTCTCATCAGTCAGATCCGTTCTTCTATTTTGATCCACGGGCGTAAATGAATAGCAATACGGTGCAGTCGTGAGCGATGCCGAACACACAAGTTACGATGGCAGGGTAGCAGCCAAGGCGGCCACAGATATCGTATACCTACAAAGTTGGTTTCGCCCAGCTCGCACATTTGTAGGGCTGAAGAGAGGCGTCGCTTAGCTTCGGGGAATGAACTCTTTGAAGCTGAATGTGCAGATCTTGTGGCTTCGAGTGGCTCCACGACATAAGTTGAAGCACCACTTTTGGATATGGTGGAGGTTGGCATTCGAGATTGTGGAGCGAGTGAAGTAAATGGAAGGTTACCGCTATTGCAGATGTTTTGTACAACTGTTAATTACGAGATCCTTGGCATGCGGCTGATAATGGCATAGGGGTAAATGAATCAAAACGTGTGTGAGCGTCTCCTGCAAGCATTTGAAGCGGTGTACTTGATGTTGGAGTCGAGCTGAATAGTCAGACTTGATACTACCTTCTACTTGGTGCTACCAACGATGCGCTCGTAAATGTGGCAGTCAATTTTTTGTCCTGATTCTTTATCCTCTGTTTCGCGGTAATGCCGGCCCTGTCGGTCACGGGTGTCGCTTTGATGATATTATCGAATTCATCGTCAAGGCCATCCTCTGAGGCGGAAGCATCCTCTGCCTCTCCCGGTGATGGCTGGGGCTCGGTCCTTGGGATTCTTTCAGGTTGCTTTCTGTCGGCGGGGTCTGCTGGTTCTGGATTGGCAAATGGCTTGGAAGCAAGGACACGTCTTCGTAACTCTGCCATCTCCTCTTCGTCATCTGAAGACTCTGGTAGTGCGTACGGATCGCCTGCACCGTCTTCTTCGCTTTCGTCTCCCCCCTCTTCGTCATCATCGCTCCCTTTCTTCCCTTGCTTTTGCCCATCTTCCCTCTCGCTGCTTTCTTCCTCGTCCTCGTCCGTATCATCTAAAGCTCGCCGATTCATGTTGCCCCCTGCCCATACATCTTCCTCTATCCCAGCATCACGATCTGCCCGGCTCTCCGAATATTCCCTCTCTATTTTCTCTAGCCATACCTCTTCAGCTTTCTTGACTTCCTCTTCTGTCGAACAGTTGGAATACCGTTTCAGTAGAGCGCTATTGATCTCGAGGAATGCGGTACCGTACGAAAATGAAGCCAAGATTTCTTCCGCCCATTCAGGATGTCCGCAAATGTAGTAGCATGCTGCTAATGCTTCGACACAATTCAATCTCCAGGGCCGGCCATAGTTTGTTGGATTCGCAGCAACGAGGTACGGCACTGGAGCGGTGAGCGGGTGTTTCCAATGGGGTAGATTAGAAGCACTGTACATAATCTTTCGCATTTCCCACCTATCCTTCCAAACGGTACCTCATCGATTCTATTCCATGAAGCCTCGACAACTGCAGCACCGTATTGCTCTAGAAGTTCTTTATCTGCCGCCGACACGATTTTCTTCGCTTTCGGACTGCATTGGATTTAGTATGGTAAAGTGATACAAATGCGTATGAGGCTTACGACACGACTACACCGGCGAACTTCTGACCCACATGAAGCTCGCGCATCATACCGAGACGAACTAGTCGCTTTCCTGAGCATCTCTTCGCATCGCAGTGGCCCATATCCCAGCATGCAGCCTTGAACGTCGGTTTGTGTCTGGCTGGCCCTTCACCATTTTCATCGGCAGTCTGTGGCCCTCGAGAGCGTGGAGGATTCGAGTATTTCTTGCCTCGAGATGAGAAGTTGTCCTTCTTGTGTCGAACCATTATGAGTTTATGCTATAGAAGTAGTGAAGTGGAGGAAGATGGCGGCGAAAAGCTACCGTCAGTATGCCATTTAATATATCATGGCGTTATCTTATCACCACGTGGATGGCACGTGCAGATGGATCCCAGCACTTGCTCAGAGACGGAAGTCTGTGTTAACCAGTAATTGTACCTCTATTAATTCATTATAAAAGTGTGAGAGACTATGAAACCGCATTTCTAACGTGTTGAAGATGTTCCTAGTAGACATGGATGTGCCTAAAACATAACGCAGAAAACGTCAGACTCCGGGTTGCCAAGCAATTGGTGGTCCCTCCAAAGAGCTTCGAGGACCCGCCCTCACTGATACAACCTCACCCGTTTCATACATTGGCTACCGCTCTACTCTCAGCAGGGCAAACTTTGATGTTTTCTGGCCTTTGATCCGTGGATCAAGTGTCAATCCCGTCCTATCATTGTTTCAATACCGCCCATCCTGGAGGCAGCATCAGCGCGGGCGGCCAGAGACCGCTTCAGCGGCTTCGGCGAGCCGCCTAGTTCTCCACTGCAGCGATACATATGTTTGTCTGCCTTTACATCCTGGAAAAGCCTATCTTCTAACCTTCTTGTTTCAGTAAATGCCTGCGACCCTCAGAATTTTGAACCTAATCTCGCCTTGAACTTGGAAATTTCAGATCTAATAAATGCAAAGAAAGGAAATGCGTAAGGGGATTCTAATATAACAAGTGGCGAGCTTTATGTCGCTAATATTTGCGTATAGCCCACGGGAAGCTGCCGTCGCGATTGTACACCATGTTAACAACCGTAATCCCAACGTCTCCCTCTTAGCCCTCAACGTGAGGTTGCCTAACCCCCCCAAACACCACGTTTTCGCTCACAGCTTGACAGCTCCTCGACATCTGCGTGAAGAATTGCGGCTACCCATTCCACCTACAGATCAGCACAAAAGAATTCCTTAACGAGCTGGTTCGCCGGTTTCCAGAACGACCATCAGTACATCCTTCTCGCGTACAAAATAAAATCCTTGAGTTAATAGAAGAATGGCGGCAAACAATATGTCAGACATCAAAACACAGGGAGGACTTCGGATTTATCAGGGATATGCACAGACTGTTGAGTTACAAAGGGTACATCTTTCCTGAGGTCCGAAAAGAAGATGCGGCTGTGCTGAACCCAAGCGATGTATGTGGTGCAAAATCTTGTAGATGGAGCGAAATATATGGCTGACTGAACACAGAACCTGAGGTCTGCGGAGGAGATGGAGGAAGAGGAGAGAATTGCGCAGTCCGCAAAATTGCAGGAACTGATACGGCGGGGTGGGCCTCAGGACCTACAGGAGGCCAACAAACTCATGAAAGTCATGGCCGGATACGATACAAGGAATAAGACAGATTATCGGGCCAAAGCCGCAGAAGAAGTGAGCAAGATCCAGCAGAAGGCGAGGATTTTAGAAGAGATGCTACAGGGATACAAACCAGGAGACCAAATAAAGGAGGGCGATGTCTTTGAAGTATGAGTGTTCCTGCTTTCCCATGAGTTATAGGCTGATGATGGTTTTAGGAACTTGCCAATGCCCTTCAAAGTGCGCAGCCAAAGATCCAGAAGATGTGCGAGGAAGAATCCGAGGATCATGAAGCGGTGGCAAAGCTATTTGAGATCAATGACAGCATACATCGAACAATAGAAAGATACAAACTGATTAAAAAAGGAGACATTGAAGGGGCCAACAAAATTCCGAAGGGTACATTGGGAACTAGCGGTGCGGGAGTTTCAAAGGGTCCGGATAATGAGCTATCCCTTATCGACTTTGGAGGACCGGAAGAGTTTGCAGCCCCAGCCCAGGAGAGTTCATCTGCGCCCGCACAAAATGCCAAAAAGGGTAATGCCTTAGAAGATGACCTTCTTGGTTTATCTCTAGGGGGCGAACCATATGGCCAGACTGGAAATATAGTATTAGGAGCGTCTAATGGTGCTGGTAAGAGTCTTTCCCTCATTCGCTTGTTCTTTCGAATCTCTAGGAGACCTTCTACACCTTCATTTTGTCCGGAAATTAAATGCCCCACTGCTGTTTGCACCAGCCATTCTCGACCCCTACAATCGAATTATCTGCCCTGACATTGTTCTACATACTAACTCGTATAGCTTTCTCCGGGTTTTCCTCAGGGACGTCAAGTCCCCCACCACAGATACAACAGCCGCCTACGGCTCCAAGACCCAACTATGACCCCTTCGGTCCTATCACCGGTTTACAACAACCTCCTACAACCGCATCACAACCTTCATCTATTTTCTCTCAAACACACTCAGCACAACTTTCGAGGTCAACTCCCGATCCATTTGCCGCCCTCTCTTCAACAGCTCCCCGCCAAGCCTCACCTTTCCAATTTCAACAATCCGTCAAATCACCAGCAACAAATGATCTCCTAGGAATCGGAAGTTCTGGTCTTTCCGCTCCTGCTCAGCCGCAGGCTACTGCCTCTACCGGAAATGATGATGATGAATGGACTTTTGCCTCCGCAGTTCCGGACCAATCTAAGGATATCAACGTAAACAACACTACCGTCAATATCACATTTAATGTCTCTAGGGAATCAGACTCTGTTCTGCTTATCAAATCTCGAATATCGAACAACACTCCGCAGCCCGTGTCAAATCTAACGCTTCAAGTTGCGGTATCAAAGGTATGTGATTTCTTCATTTCCACTTGTTCAAATTCTGTATTAAAGACTTCAAACCAATGCAGTGACATACTTCGTCATGTACAATTGTGCTCACAATTTCTAGACATACACCCTTCGGCTGGAACCCCAATCTAGTGTCTCCCTAGCCCCAAAACAAGCGAATGGTATCACGCAAATGATAAGACTGAACGGCGTGCAACGCGGACACGGAAGTAATGTTAAAATGAGATGGAAATTGGCATATGAGGTTGGCGGAAATCATCGCGATGAGCAGGGGGAAGTTGCGAGTCTGGGAGTCTCGTGATAACTTTGTTGCTTCTTAATCTAGATCTCTTTTGACAAGCGAGAAGAAGCCAGGATGGCTGCTTGTATGCATTTCTGGCCACCATGGAGGAAGTAGGAATGAAAGCCTTTGGTTGGGGCGAGAAGAGCGTTGCTCATAATCAAATTCCCTGAGCAGATATAGTGACTTGCATATAACTCGTGGGCTTTGAGAACAATAACCTTTCATGAAGCACTTCTGCATGGTCTATGTTCGATGTCGATCGTTAATATAAGAAGCTCCAGGTCGGTGATTGGTTTCTAGAAGTCGTTCATAGATTGAATACTACCGAATCAATTCTTGTCATCCCTTGTAACCCTAGAATCCAATGTCTTTATAGGAGAAAGTAATGATTTTGATTTTGAACAGCGCCGTTGTTCCCTTAGAAAGGGCTGATGTGCATATACGCTTACCGAAATCGCTCTAGCGCGCCAAGACTTGCAACCCACAAACCAAATTTCTATCTAAAGTTCTCAACTCTCTTTTGAACATTACCGTCCGCAATTCAAACTCCGGTACCAGTCATCACGTTACAGCGATCTCAGATCCGAGTCTTGACTGGATTATTCGATTCCCAGCTACTCACAACCGCACCCCATCATCACGAACCTCATCTGATCATCCAAGATGTCTTACAGTATGTCTTCTGAATGCGCGTGCATTGTTAGGGCTCTAGTCCGCGCACAACTCTCTTAGGAGAAGTTGTTATGCGGAATTGTGCCCTCACACTATATCGAATTACTGGACATTTTCTAACAAGCACTAGACAAGCCCGAGAAAGACTTCGGCGAAGGCCCCAAGATCCACAAGATCCGCATCACGCTCACCAGCCGCAATGTTAAATCATTGGAGAGTATGTCACACCCATAAACACACTCTTCTCGACGCAGGTACATATGAAGAAGCATCGACTAATTTTCGTTTTCAACAGAGGTCTGCCAGGAGCTCATCGACCGTGCCAAAACCAAGGACCTTCGTGTCAAGGGCCCCGTTCGCCTTCCAACCAAGAAATTGAAGGTCACTACCCGAAAGACGCCTTGCGGTGAGGGTAGTAAGACCTGGGATACCTACGAGATGAGAATCCACAAGCGTCTCATTGACTTGAACGCTCCTACCGAGGTTGTCAAGCAGATCATCATCAACATTGAGGCTGGTGTTGAGGTTGAGGTCACTATCGCAGCTTAGGCAATATCTAGGTTTGCTTGAAGCGTATATAGAAGGCAAAGGAGGAACGATATAGGCCACAGGCTAGATCCGGGGCATACCTACATAACACGGCTAAAACAAATGCAACCCGGTCATGCGGACTAATCATTGTCTATTCAAATGCGCTTGTCCATGAACTGATTCGATAAATATATTAGCACCAATGTAATTAACGATGAGGTGAAGTTTAGCAGATACGTTTTCCTTGGCCATGATACCTAATATCTATCAACCTATTGCGATTCTCTACTCAACCATCACTTCGCAACTTTACAAGAACCCTTCAATACGGACCAAAATATCAAAGGATGCATATTCGAAATTGATATGTCACGCTCAGTTACCCCGCCATGCACAACTTTATCGATATGCCCGCGTACAGTTGAAGCCCACATTCCTTAACGCCCAACTCCCAAAAATCGCACAACAAACGCCCGAATCCTGATTGATTCAACAAATGCCAAAAAGAAATGCAAAACGCGAAGAAAGCATTCCCAGCGGGACTCGAACCCGCAGCCTCAGGATTAATTGGCATAGAAGTCCTGCGCGCTACCATTGCGCCATGGGAACAATTTTGGTTTTTGAAAAATTGTTCACTATATCAGCGTTTGTGAATTAGAGATGGTGAAAAGTGAGAGATTTCACCGCCAAGCCACGGCTCTTCACCCTTTTTTTCGGCCAACTACACAAGTGCTCAACGATGACTCAACCCATTTGAGTCGGTCTCTCACGGTGGATGTCAGCATTCATCGTATTGCAAACTCTAGAAGATCCTTTCCCATATACCATTTTCTGACTAACCTTCAGGATGGTTAATTACTTCCATGCTCTTCGCAGAGTCTGACTCGGCTTTGTGGGTTGCCAGTAAAGAAGGTGGTAAAGGAACCTTAAGGTCTATCCTTCTACGACGAACTATTCGCGCTACGAGTGCTTGATTTTGGTAGTACATGAGATTATGCAATCACACTTCAGTGGCAAGCTGCTTTTAACCGTATGATATACAATAACGCATGAAAGTACATTGAAATAGGTAATTCTAAGCAACGAAAACTTCTCGCTTTGCTAATGCTAAATTAGTAAGCTATAGTATACCTTGCCTCTTCTAATGCCTTTCTTCCCGCGAATTTATACCTTGCCTCTTCTAATGCCTTTCTTCCCGCGAATTTTGGGTCAATTGAGTAACGCTTCAGCTCTTCGTCCGACCCAAAGAACTTATCGACTTCTTTTGTCAATTTCTCTACCGCTCTGACCTCTGCACCAGCATCCGGTGTTGCTTCTTGGATTGCTCTCGTGAGGCGAGAAAGTGTCTGGATCTGAAGTGCGATAGAGTCGAGATGCGATTTGATCACGAAGCCCAATGATTCTGTCACGTCCCTAACACTGCTCATATCAGTTTCAGATTGCAAGATTGTTACACACTAATTGAGCGAGGGAATACTTACTCATCTTCATAATCTTCATCAAAGCTCTCCCATTCACTTTCATCGTCCACCTCTGGCAATGGTTGAAACTTCAGGTCCCGAGGTCTCGCCCTCGAGCAAGCGTCATTCAATTGTGAAGCTCGGTCCAACAATCTGTCCAGTGTTTTTGATGCCTGATCAACAACAGCTCGCCTACTAGGATCAATCTTCGTCAAATTCTCCAGGTTCACCTCATGGCTCCAAACCTTGAGGGTGAACTCATAACCTTTGACGGTCTCTGAAATCTTGGAAAATGTGAGATCATTAGGCGACGCAGGCTCGACATGAAGGTTACGCGCACAGATGGCGCTGGTTTCCGAAAGTGTGTTCCGAAGGGTAAGATGCTGAAGATGTAGCTCTGGTAATGCAGTCGCAGACTTTGCGCTACTTTTGGGGATATCGTTCGATGATGATGAAGGCTTGATGTCTTGATGGACTTCAACTTTGATACTCGGCCTCCGCTGCTGCGATTTCGTCCGTACTGGAAGGTCCTTTACTTTATCATACAACGAATCCTCAAAGTACGTTCCGGATGGTTGCTGGTCTCTCACTCTGTAACCCTTGGCAGGGTTCTCCAACTCATCCGTTTCACCGTATGATCGCGATCGGTTTCGACCTGGAGATTGGACGGATGGGACATACAATCGATCTGCGCTTGCATATTGTGGAGCGCGTTTCGAGTCGTGATACTTCGAATCGTGATACTTTTTCATAGCCCTCTCACGAGCATATCGGTCATATCTCTCTTGTCGCTCGAGAATGTCCGCGCCATGGCCTTGGGATCGAGAGCGATGAAGACCTGGAATGTAGGGTACTTCTCGATCTTCGAGATATTCTGCTGATCGACCAGCCATTGTGGTTTGGTGATGGGTGAAGAAGAGCGATAAACGAAGGCTCTGGAAGGGAAGACCTCTTCTTTTCTCTACATCGACATGACACAGCTTTTAGGCATCTCTCCGTCGAGGTGGGAGCTGAGAGGATAATGTGACTGTGGCTGTGTGGCTGTGCAACGCAAGTATCGTGGGGGCCAGTTATTACCAATCGTCCTACACCACCTTCATCACTTGCCAAGTTACAAAGCCACAACAATATCAGCCTGCTCAGGACCTTCAAAATGAGACTTCAGCCTAGTTTCCTTTCTTCACATCCTTTCATAACTCTGCTTAATTTACCATGGCAGAGGTATTCACGGTACTCGGTGCTCTTGTCACCTCGGCTAGCATCCTCAAATCTTTCGCTGGTGCAGTGAAAAATTATCGTCAAATATCCGAACGACTCTTCGATATTCAAGAAGGCCTGAATGCTGCTGAGCTGACGCTCGAAAGTTGGCGTCGCAAATACGATGTTCAGGACCGCCGCCCAGTGGTCTACATGCACGTCCTCTTTGGACGACTTGGGTGGGAACGAATTCAGCAGACGCTAGGAAGCATCAGGATTGTCTCGAAAACTATCAGCAAGGACATTGAGGGGATTGTCGCCCGTGCGATGAGGTACAAGCCAAGAGGAACGGGACAGCTCAGTACCGAGTACGATGCACAACTTGTCCGAGAATGTGTGCGACGCATTGGCCGAAACACTACATGGATACGAAAATTCAATTACAGTATCTTGGGAAAGGCGGATGACTTGCAAGTGGAGCTCGAGAGATTGAATAGGAAACTCATTGTCCTCGAGCGACTGTCGGATGGATATCTGGAGCGAGAACATCCAGATATCTTCCACGACATCAGGCGCGTCCCAGGGAGACGTGTGATCCTCAAGGTTGGAGACTCGCAAATGGACACCATCCAACGAAAGCTTCTCGAAGCGCTTTCTGCGAGGAAGGATGCTGAGTTACTTCACCGAGCCAGCGGACAAGGAAACAGATGCAACATCGGCATCAGTGTTCCTCAAATTCATAAACGAGATTTTGCTTTTCTTCTCACACTCCAAGGACGAACGCATGAAATCCTTGTTCATCCAGTCAAGTTCAAAGCTGTTTCCGATAGAAGCAGACTTCAACCTAGCATCGTTTCTGCTGTCCCAGCCTTAATATCAAATGCGCTGGAGCCCTGCTACATGCTCCCACCTTCAGCCCCTCTTAGCGCTGGATTCCAAGTTTCAATACCTCCGACCAACATCCTCGCGGACCTAGAGTACAGAGATCCACTCAGTACATTATTCACCAGCCAGCAGACCTTAAGCCAACAAGTCTTGTATCCTCAGGACCAAGTTGCCGTGGCATGTGGGATCGTTCAAGGATGTTTCCGGCTCCTTGGAAGCCGATGGCTGCAGTTTTTGGACTCTAGAAACCTCCGCTGGCGACGAAGTGCGGAGGGCAAGTGGACGAGTATGATGACCGCCGTACCTGGAGATTCATCTACCACCCGGACACTGGACCGCATTGTGGACACGGGCTTAGGGCGGAGAGATCACCGCGATCTTACAAAGCATACGCAATTGTTCCGAATCGGACTGCTACTGACTGAGCTGGCGCTCAAGACACCAATCACGTATATTGAATTTGACAGCCAAACATCCGGGGCGAAAATCACGGTCAATGAACTCAGTCAGGAGCCAATGGATGCGCATGACATCACCGCAGAAGTGGAACAGAGGACAAATATACGCTATGGTAACATCGTCTATTTCTGCCTTGCCGTCCTACAGGACAAGGAGATGATGGGCAACAAGGAGATAGAATCGAGCTTCTATAAGGATGTTATAAGCCAGTCAGTAACCCCAAATTTTGGACTGAGAGATATACTAAGCGTGAGTAACAGGGCCGAAGAACTCGAGAATCTTATTATGTCAGGTAGAAGGCGCGGCACACCTAGTCCAGGCACACCAAGCCCTTCGTAAAGATTATCAAATGTCCAGTCAATCAAATGTAACAACAACGGCTTCGACCAGCTACATTTTCACATACACGTCTTCATGACCGTTCGCTAAAATGCTTTCAACTCCCAAACTCCCACCCAACGATCGTCTTTGATTGATTCCCACAAACAAGTCTTTTCCCATCACATTGTAAACCGAAAATCCTTAGGCACCACTCTACCTGACTTCCCATTATCTCTCTTGAGGCCAGATCCTCGTGGCCCTTCAATGCGTCTTCGATTCCCATTTTTCGAGCCTCTATCCACTGACCATCTGCTTGCTCAGCCCACATGATGATCGTCCCGTCATATGATCCCGAGAAAACAAGACCTTCGGTAGGTGGAGGGGGGACCACGACCCGACGAGCAATGTTCTGATGACCTTTAAGATGCGCCAGTTCGGTCTCGGTCTCGATATCGATGATCTTGAGCGTTCGATCCGAGCTCCCCGTGACGACTCTCTTCTGATCATTCGAGATTGCAATCGAAGCAACGCCCTGCGCATGCGGCTTAATAGTCCTCACACACTCCCATGTTTCCCACTCCCAAATCCTGAGCGTCCTATCTCCAGAACCCGTCAAAACATACTTATCTGTCAATTTCACTGAATTAACAGCCGCAGCAATACCCTCCTTAAGCACCGCCACCGGTTTCACCTCCGCACTCTTCGACTCCCCACTCGGCTCCGCAACCAACCCCAGCGCACTCCTATCCCAAACTCTAACCGACCGATCCTTCGACGCAGTAACGAGATACTTCTCATTGAACGCCAACCCCAACACACTCTCCGCATGCGCCTTCTCAATCTTCCTCACCAACGCCCCGGTACTCAGTATCCAAACATAAACACACGCATCCGCGCTTCCACTGATAATGACGTCTTCTTCTTCGCTGACTTGCAGACTGAGGACGGAGGCTGGGGGGCCGAGGAGGGGAGGTCGGACGAGCCGTTGCGTGGCGAGGTCCCAGATCCGGATGGAGCAGTCTTTGCTTCCGGAGACGAGGTAGCTGGGGGAGAGGTCGACCATGTAGACCATGTCGGCGTGGCCTTCTTCTGGGTGGGAGGGGTGCGGGAAGTAGATGTTTTTGAAAGGGGCGGTTGTCCAGGCGGGCTGGGACTGGGGTTGGGGTTGGGAGGTCATGGTGGTTGTGTTTAATGATTGATCAAAAAGTAATTGTCTAGGTGCGCGATCATAGATGATTTAATGGGTGTTCTTATAACAGATCTTTAAATAGAGGATTGAATCTTATCATCGCTGGTTTCGATTTATATCTTCAATTCCCTGTTGTAGACTGCGGAAGAGAGTTTACGGAACAGTCTTCGCTCGATTAGAAGGGTGAATGGACGCGGCCTGACAGCCTGGCAGAGATCACGTCGTGATAAGGCATCAATCTACGAGAATGAGGGCGCCGGTCTCTAAGGTTCTATATCTACTATCATGTGCCGTTGTGTAGTTTGTAGGGAGCTAGGCAGCAGCTGCAGGTGGCGAACCTCTGTAGATCCTTCGCCCAATGGGGTACATGATGCCGAGCTCTGATCTGACAAGGGAACCCATGATGTGGGAAAACTTTAGAGTCTTGCACGGGAGTGTGGCGAGGTTCACGTCGAGATCACGATCAAGTCCAAGAGAATAAAACATGCTTTGGTCATGACTTTTCTGGTTTTCATTCATAGAGGTAAATATGCTACAAAAAGGCCTGTCATGAAAGTGATGAGAAAACAGCTGTTCCATGATCCGAATATAAGATCAAGGCTCACTGAGCCGATCCGTTCCTTCACATAGTCGTAGAACATAGTTTTCCGTTCGCATCATTGGACACGTAGACACCAGTTCCGCTGTAGTCGCACTGATAGAGCCGTTTAACATGCCAGCCAAGACATTCGTCTTGTATCCTGAAGACGTTATTCATACCGAAAAGAATTCGTTACGCAATATGCTTCGAAGTCCAGCCGTTTTCGTTTGTACAACAGATCGACTGTTGTTGTGATGTAGAGGGGTTGAAAGAAAAGAAACGTGAAGCTGAGAAGATGCCTTTAAAGGGATGTGGGTAGTCCGCAAAGTGTGAACTAAAGGATCCTTGAGGCTCTCATCAATGGCTTCTTCACAGAAAGCCCCAATAACGTTCTGCGTCAAAGGTTGCTGAAGTATCCGACTTCCAGTCAGAGTCGAAAGCCGAGAAAAGAATGAGGTCTTCGCTGAAAGCATTCCGCAAAGAATCCAACGCAGCTTGCTGGTTTGCCTTGCTAGGTACGGCTTTGCCATTGGTATCACCCTGATATGGCCATCCGGACTCCGTGACAATTACTCGTTTGTTCCCACAAGCTTGCTTGATTTGAGCAACTGTGCTTTGAACGAAGGGCCCAGCGTCTGCAGCAGCGGTATTCGGATCGAAGAACGCATGTGAATTGACAACAGCGAAATCGGAGTTCTCGCAAAGCGTTGGATTGTCCTGTACTGCAGGGACAGTGTCGACTGTGCCGACAGGACCGTGGTAACCAACGGCTGAAAGATTTTCACGCGCCTGGTTGATGGCCTCAACGACAGCAGACGCTGTCATTTTCTGATCGTTCACCACTTCATTGCCGACAGTCACCATGACGATAGCATCCCAGTTTCCGTTTGCATTTTCCTTGACAGCACGGGAAAAGATGTTAACATCTGTAGAAACATCTTCAAGAGGTACGTAAATGCCTAGAATAAGTTTCTGTCCATTGGCGATGGCATGCTGAAGTGCTAAAGCTGGCAAGTTGCAGTTAACGCCATAGATCCGTACGATTCCGTAGTCTTTCATCGACGCGAATTCGTCGGCGATTTGTGATTCCGACTTGCAGCAAGTAGTGACACCGCTACCGCAGCCTTTTGCCGTAAGCGCATCATATCCAATGCCAATAGGCCAACCAGAGCCAGAAGGAGCCTGTGGCGCAGCGGAGGAGGGCTCTTGAGCAGCTGAGGATGAGGCGGGGGCCGCCGCCAA
>AJFK01000431.1:0-10717 GCA_000467715.1 Hysterium pulicare CBS 123377
TGGCGCAGCGGAGGACACTTCTGGTGGGGAAGAAGACGGTACCGGCGTAGCAGAGGAAGACGAAACCCGAACTGCAGAAGACGAGGTTGGAACCGGGGAAGGTGAAGGCATGACCGACGAAGAGGACTGACCCGCAGCTGAAGATGTCATGGTCGCAAACGACGAGCTCGGGACAGAGCTTGCACCTTGGGCTTGCACATTGCTGGACAACGAGGAGACTACGGACGAGACAGCCTGAGTAGTAGAAGAGGTAGCTTCAGGAGTTGGGGTAGGCGTTGCAATTGCTGAAGTAAAGTCGCCGTCTTCTGTCGAAGTGGTGTACGGCACTCCATCTTGGTCGACCCAAACAACCACCTCCGCAACAGTGACCGTTGTATAGGCGATCTCAGTGACAACATCTCGTTGGGCATGTTTATGGCGGTGAACCCCTACCAAACATTAGCTGGTCCTTTATCTCAATCGCTTTGGGGTCTCTTACTGTGTGGCTGCGCAGCAGCCAATCCAACGAGAGCGAGTGTGCTGAAGATACCCAGGTTCTTCATCTTGAAGCGAAGGGACAGTTAACGTGCCCTCGTGAATGACTTCAACGCCGAGTTTCGAAGTTTTATCGCCCAGGACGAATGGTACTGATAACAGTACCTTCAGAATATGTACGGTTGAAAAGTATTTGATAGAAGACTATCAAAGCCGGCCAGCGGCGTCAGCAAGACGAAAAGCGAACGGTGACAGATGGTGGGCAGAATTGAAACCAATCTCTTTCAATAAAGCTGTCTTATTGAAGGTTTTGAGACGCTCTCAGCTCGTGTGAGTCGAAGAAGACTTACCAGGCCAAGCTACCAGTTGCCCGACTGACAGCAACGCTAAGCCTTTGTTTAAAGCGAGTGTTATGGAATGCTGGGGGATCGGATTGTGGGTAGCGTGTTAAATGCAGGGTGAAGCACAGGAATGAAGGACGCAGGGAGGTGTGGTGATGGGAGTCACTACACCGGCAAGAGAGTGAGGGTTTCCTTACCTTAAAAGAGTGGATACGTCGTCGGAAGCTTGACTTGTTGAATGAGCGATGTCAAGTGCGACTAGCACAGCTTGTCTGAGAGGACCGAAGTAAGAAGAGAGGAAAAGAAGAGTGAGGTGAGGTGAGGAAGAAGGAGCAGTCGAAGGGAGGAGCTGTACAACAACACGAACGATTGGTCCGTGCACAAACCTCAGCGCCAACCCCATTCCGGCAAGGGCAAAACGCGCTGGCCAGCATCACATGACGTGACAGCCCAAAAGTAGAAGAGAGACATGCGCGCAGGTCTGAAGACGCTGGAGAAACTATGAAACGTAGCGGAACGGGCGAAGGACTTGACTTCCCTTCCCAGATAGTTGCAATACGAGGTGACTGTTGAACAGTACGCACGTCTCATTCAATGGTCCACTCATTGGTCGCAGTGAAGCTGATCTGAACTTGCTGAACGTGTTTGGAATCGGTTTCCACCTAGAGCCTCCGCGGTTGGCGGCTCCAGATAAGAGGCGGGGAAAAGGTCGAGGCTGAAGATCCCGAGTTGTTTCGCCCTGGTGTACGACACAGTTTTCCGAGCTCTTACCACATAGGAATGCAAAGGGACTCAATTGAAAATCATTCAACTATCAGACAAAATCCTTACCGTAAATGAAACTGTGTATTGGTCTACGAAATGATTCCGGTGGATTCATTGGACACGGCAAATCTATTACACTCGTTCAAGGAACAAAGGGTGGTACGAAAGGCAGGATTGAACGCTCATCTGGAACGTGTCTGAGAGTGGTGCTTGGGCGGTAACCATGCTGAGGTTGACAGCTCCGGAAGAGAATCTGATGGTTTTGAGGGGAGCAAGAGTAATGGGGCCCTTCCAACTACAGGTGATCATCGGAGCGAGATGGCTTTTGAAAGAAGTGAGCCGATTTTATCTCTGTATAATCCCGTCAGATCTTATCACCTCAGCCTGCAATGCAGTCATGGTATGGAATCATAAGCAAGTAGCTGCAGGTTTGCATGAAAATTCAATCGTCCGCAGTTGTTCACAGTTAGACAGCACATTTTGCCTAGATACCACTCGTGAGCCTTCGAATCCATGGTGCAAAGAGAGGGAATTCATACTTCCTAGTAACACCTAGCACACGACAATTGAAGTCCATGGTGTTGCGGTTGGTATTTGATATTCAGTGATTCTTCTTCCAGTCGATTAGTTGGCTTTCGTGTTGTCGGCAACTGTCGTTTCGTAGATTTCGGGATGGATATCTCTGAGTAGGAAGCCACGTATGGATGAGTCCAGATGCAGAGTACACCGATGAATCTTTCTCCAGAGGAAACTAAAGCAGAGGAAAAAGTGAAAATTTTACGTCTGTCAGGTCAGCGACGGCGAAGCACTCTGAGGCGTAGCACCAAGACCGACTTCGCCATGCGAAAGAAGTTGAAGAGCCTACTCGTTAACTAAGATTCCGCAGAGTAGACCCAACATTGTCATTCAGGGCTACATCATATCCTTACTGGAGGTAATTGAAATGCGGAGGATTCGCGTCGTTGATGAGCTGGCATCCAACCAAAACACCATCATCGATGAAGCGGCCTGAAGTTCTTCGTACTGTCTTCGTTTAGGTACGGTCTAGTGGAAATAGGACGTTGAAAGGAGATGGATGAGAAGACACGAAGAATCCTCGTACGCGTCTTCTTTGTTTGTGGGGAACAGCAAAGATATTCGCAACCATCATAAAGGTTTGCTGGATTTCCGTGAGAAAATCAGGACAAATCCATGGACCAGTCATGCTCTAAGATGCATTGTTGATAAAAGGCTAATGGATAGATGGAGGAGTGTTGAAAGATCTCAGCAGAGTTCCGGAGATCCTTTCTCGACCCACGTGCAGAAGAGGGTTAGCCTGCAAGCCAAATTGGATTTCTGACGCGGAGAAAGCACACACCTTCTTCTCCCACTCTCGACATAATCATTCAATCGTGCACAGTTTTACGCTATTTCGTGGCATCAAGAAACAATTCTGTGATAATTCGGAGAAGGATCCACGTGACTGCAGCTCAGCATTTACGCTCTTGCCACTTCGTGGCCCGACCGCCTTGTGGAAGACAAAGAATCAGGCTTCGCAATCACTCAGCGCGATCAAAATCGCCAATGCGGGGCAAACTTATAGCCCGGAAAATAAGATGACCTACAATTTGGGGTGGTATATAACTTATATTATTCTCGAATTTCTCTTGTGCGGTGCGATGGCTTGTACGAACCCATTTCTTGCCTTTTACCAGAAGTGGCCGCGAGTTACGCACAAAACCGCACTTTAGTAATCTTTGGAACATACCTTTGGGTTCGACCCATATTTTTGACTTTTTTTATCTTTTTGTTCTATTTTTGTTTCTACTAATGTCGCTATCCGCAAGTGTTGGCGATGCTTTTTTGTAATTCCAGTTGTATTTTTTTTGCAATTTGAGAGATTCTGCCTGAGGCACGGACTGCTGTATGTATGATAGATACATCAATACCAATGTCCAGTGCTTTTTACCGCAAGTTTCCTTTCCTTCTCCCTCGCTTCTCTTTTTAAAGCCAATGCATAGCTAGCTGATGAGGACAAAGTATTTCCAACCTTCCTTCTTCTATTCCGACATTCTATCCGAATCATCTTGATCATTCTGACCCTTCGGTATCAGATTTTCAACTTCTTCCTCTTCCGCAGAGTGACCTTCGAGCCTTCCGTTCTGCTGATTTCCATTTCCCCATACAGAGTCCACATGGGAGCCCGCCCTGCCTTGCTGCTCATCTGGCTTGGTATTCTCCCCCAGCACTAGCCTAAACCGTCGTATCATAGCTAGAATGGTTATCCTAAGGTCGGTACGATCGAAACATTGTAGGATGTCGGAGAAATGTTGGCAGATCTCAGGCTCCGATTCCAATTCCTTCCGAATATCGTTGACAAGTTCGCGCTGCTCGGCCTGATATTTCGCAACCTCCTCATTGGCCTTTCCAAGCTGCTTCACAACCTCAATCTTCTCCGCGACAAGCTCAAAGCACTGCTTTCTGAGGCCCACATGATCTTCCAGCCGAGTCATCATGTATCGACTTTGTACCCTGAGCCGAGCGCACTCGGATGCGAGGTCGCCGTTTTGTCCCGACAGTCTCTCAAGTTTTGTTACAAGCCGCTCGTTTCTCTCCTCGAGTGTATTGTTTATTCTGTTCAGCTCGTTGAGAAGTTCATGAGATACCTCGACATGTGCGCATTTTGCTATCGACTCCAGTGGTAGAGCATGAGTCTGTGTTCGAGCATCTAAGGAGCCCCTTCGGCGTGTGGGGACGTCGAGCCTTGAGGTTATCGGCTCAGAAGAAGCTCGAGTGTTCCTTTCTTTGTCTGCATCTTCTCTGGTCATTGTAACGATAGTAGCGATAGTCTGAAATTCTGGTGACCTGATTAGTTTGACAAAATAAACATTCGAGCTGTGGCTCATGTATGATACCTATCTGATCGTGCATTGACGGGAGGATGATCAGGAAGGATTGGTTTTGGATATCTATCTTATTTGCTGGGGCAATTTGACCGTGGGCTGATGATGTTGATGACTGAACGTACCTGAAGATGCGTAGAAATGGGGTCGAGAAATCGAAAGTTGAGTGATAGTAAGATGTGGGATCAATCAACTAGGATTTCGCACAAATGTACGTGTATGACTGCGTTGTTGCTACTTAAATTCATGGCTTCCATGTGGATATTAGGACCAAGCTTCTGGGTGAACTACGACATTACACACTGGCTCTGCCAAAGTACTTACATCAACTATCAGATGGGATTCATTGGTAGCCCTGATATAAGTTTCCAGTATTTCGCGGAGAAGAAAGTGTGCTGGTCAGCATTCGGTGGTTATGACCCACAACTAGCTTGTGTGTGGGTAGCTGAAGGCATCCACTGTTAGCTCTATTGGTACAATTACATATCTGTGAGCAGCACTCAGCACTCAACACTTCATCTTGATGCCATCCCTTCGTTCCTGCTCCCTAACTTCAAACATGACTTGCACGCCAACAAACAATGCCGTGCAGGCAGACCCAAAGAAGAGAAGCCCAGAGTAACTCCCAACAATGCCCTTAGCCAGTCCTTCCAACCCGTCCAAACCTAAAGCAAACCCTACTAGGTTCGCGACCATCATCATTAGGACGTTTCCGACGGCTCCAACCGCACAGATAACCCGATAGGCATTTGGACGATCCTTCCACTTGCGACGAGGAAACAGGAGCGAAGCGATGACTTCAGGTAATACGAAAAAAGTAATAAGCCAGCCCCACATAAGGAGACGGAGTTGGAGGTCGTGCCACAAGGCGACGAAGGTGAAGACGGCCAGAAAGTTCAATATCGCGCGTGCTTTACCCCACAGGCCGGTCTCCCGGCTGCCACCCAATGGGATATAGATGTATCTGGTGATCCAGCGATTAAAACTTCGATGCCACCCACGCCAGAAAGCCATTGCAGAGTAGTTATCACTCATGCAGCGGACCATGTTCTCTGGTGGGTCAATGCCATCCATTAGTGCCCACAGCCGGAAGAACCTCCAAGGAAGGAGAAGTTTGAGCCAGATGTGATTTAGGTTGAAATATCCCAGCATGCTCAACTGGAAGGGTGTATAGAGGTCCCACTTCGGCTGCACTTTGAAGATCGCAACCATATACATGTAATGAATCATGATTTCCATCGTGAGCAAGGCGATGATGAATCGAATAGCGTACATTGTCGTACGCTTGGCGGTGATGCTATGTGGTTTATATCTTAGTTGGGAGATATAGTCATTGAATGTTAAGATGGGCCCTGTGAGATAAAGTGGAGAGTATAGAGCGTATGCGAAATAGTTGCGGAAAGAGAAGTCTCCCGGTTTCGCTGAAACTGAGACACGATCCCTTTCGGACAGATTTGAAGGATCTAGTTGTTTCTTCTTGAGGCCGTCAGCAATGTTAGAGAAGATTGCGTAAGATGAACGAACCTCGATAGGACTAGTCCCTCGAGAATCTAAGCTCCAACAATAATCCATGTTGAAGCTTATGAGTCGGAGAACGGTGAAGTTGAATAGGACTTCCCATCTAGGATTGAGGCCGCCGTAGCTATCCAGCAGAGCGCCAAAGTTTTTTGCTTCTGCGTCCTTCTCAGTAGAAGGTGTGTTCGGAAAGAAGATGGACCACACCGATGCAAAGGAGATTCCATGAGTTAGTTCGATTGCAAAAAGCACACCAACATTGAACAACCATGTCGCTAAGGGGACGTAGTTTCTGGGAAGTTTCTTAGCGATACTGTAGTTCATATACAGTATCAGGAAGATTTTCAAAGCCGAGAATCCATGTAATGCAACCATAAAGATGACCGGGAAGCCAACATCGAAGGAAATCCTTTGCTCAAGTCGAGCATCGGCGGCGGCGGTGGCGGACAACCCTTGGGTTAGATGTCCGCGCGGTCCTGAAGTTGGTTTCACCTCTGTGTACGTGCCGGCTCTTGACAGATAATCGTACAACCTTCGAAGAGCTGGGTGAAGTAACACAAGAACAAACAGGTATGGAATGTTCTCACGAAAGCCTGAGTATTGGGCATCTGAATCATCCTTTACCTGATTTTAGCATTTACGCGAGCAGAGCGGATTAGGGGTGATCGGGACACATACAACTTTGCGGCCTGGTATCCAACCTTCAGAGAGTAAAGGAGCAAATTTTGGATAGTTAGGATGCGACTCTTTTCGACTTTCAGTAAACGAAACTATCTTTAACGCAAGGGTCTTTGTTTTGCTAACCTTTTGATACATCATAAACAACTTTGAACATCTGAGGGACACAAATCAAAAAGACAAGGTAATAGACGTAGAACTCCGTTGTTTTCCATCGTGAGGGTTGAGCTCCCTCGGCGATGCTCTTGCTTTGAGAGCGTCCATCTGCCCTTGGAGAGGGTTTTGCTGGATCAACGCTTGCATCATTCAAAGCCTCCTTCGGAGGTGCAGTAGCTGGAATTACAAAACGGGTGTCCAGTGTCTCCAATGAATAGAGTTCGCGGAGATTTTGAAGCCACATCTTGCCGTCCCTATCCACTATATCATTTTCAAGCTCAGTTAAAGCGCATTAAAGAGCGTTGTGGGGCAGAAGAGGTAGGAGTCGTTCGGTGTACGGAGTGAGGTCGGCATGAATGCCTGAAGCTTCCGTCGACGTTCAAAGTTCGCGATGCGACAGCTTCTCTGCTCGACCACCCACGACACTGCATCACATACTACCTAGGAGCCTATATTGACAATAAACACGTGTCAATGCATTGGGTTGGACTAATTGCGTAATCAATACAGGTTCACGAAGACTGAATAGCTCGGCGCAATGAATATTCCAAATTCCTCAACTGCGCCCAACCCGTCAGACTACGCTGGAGGTATTTCCTCCGAAATTACTATGAGAGTTTGAAGTACACATCTAATCTTTTCGAACAGATGAGGTATCCGCCATTGTCCTCGACCCGGGTTACTCGACGACTCGCGCCGGTTTCGCTGGCGAAGATATTCCCAAGTCTGTCGTACCCTCATCATACGGCTTCCTCGAGTCCGACTCTGGCCCTCGCTATTTCTTTGGTGAAAACTCAATTCACAACCCTCTACCGAACCTCGAAATAAAGAACCCATGGTCATTCGACGGAATAGTCGAAGATTATGATTCAGCAACGAAGGTCTGGGAATATGCGATCACATCTCGTCTCACAGGCGCAAAGCCTTCGGACCCGACCAAAAACGGCCTCAACGATGCAACAAATGGAGATATGGATGTTGATATGGAGGGGCTAGATGATGCAGAGAAACCCCTCGCTGATAGCCCGTTACTTATGACGGAGCCGGGTTGGAGCACTACAAAGGCACGAGAAAAGTACATTGAGATTGCAATGGAGGATTGGGGAACACCTGCGTACTATCTTGGGAAGACTGGGGTTTTGGCAGCGTAGGTGCGATTCACCATTAGCGCAAACTGGATATTGGCTGACAGGCTACATAGCTTTGCATCTGGTAAGGCAATAGGCATGGTGATTGATATCGGAGCATCCGTGACCTCGGTCACTCCAATTGTGGACGGCATGGTGTTGAAGAAGGGTACGTGGACCCTTTACTTTACATAAAATGAAGGTGTCCTCTGATAACTTTTAGGGGTACAAAAGTCTCCTCTAGCAGGAGGCTTCGTCTCAAACCAACTTCGACATATCTTTAACCAGGCACAGCCACAGATACCATTGACTCCACACTTTATGGTCAAGTCAAAAACTCAGGTTGATGCTGGGGCACCTTCTCAGGCCACGTTGAAGAGTTTTAACGTTCCGCCTTCGGCATCGTTCCGCCGTTACGAAGAAGAGCGCGTCCTGACCGAGTTCAAAGAGTCCGTCGTTGAAATATGGCCCGGGCCTGGCCGTTTCAGCAACGGTACGAACGAGGAGATTGCCAAATCTCAACCTGGCAGGCCATTTGAGATGCCGGATGGTTGGAATCAGGTATTTGGGGTGGAAAGATACAGAGCAGCTGAAGGGTTATTCGACGCAAGTGCAGCGCTAGTGGTAAGTATCACACTTTCCCCTCCCTTTTTGTGCCCTAGGTTAACGATGGGTCAGGATGCGGAAAACCAACGTCCAAAGGAAGAACACACCATCCCGCGACTCGTCCAAGCCGCCATGCAGCACGTCGACATGGACCAGCGCCATACCATGCTCCAAAATATCATCGTCACCGGTGGCTCTTCATTACTCTACAAGTTTACTGAACGTCTCAACTACGAGTTGCAAAGCTTGTTCCCCGCACCTCGTATTAGGCTGATCGCACCCGGCTCCACTGTGGAGCGCAAGTATGCTGCTTGGATAGGTGGTAGTATTCTTGCAAGTTTGGGCAGCTTCCATCAGCTTTGGATCTCGAAAAAGGAGTATGAGGAGCATGGTGCGAACATTGTGGAGAAGAGGTGTAAGTAGACGGCCATGATTCTCGGTAGGCAGAGTGAAGGGTTTTACTTCTTTTGGGACCATTACCTGCTGGCGTAAAGGGAGGAAAAGCCGGCAGTATGTAGTGAAGCACCCTTTTAATTCACATCATTTTCCGAATGAGTCGTTATTCGAGGTTGAGGCTTCCATGGACTTGAAATAAAACGAGCAGCTGAAACTATCTACCTACTCCCATGCCATGCCAATCAATTCTGTAAAGCCGGCGCAATATTACACGGTCTCAGTGCCTAAGACGCCGCATTGTACATACCTCACCCCACTCTCCTGTCGGATTCTCTACGTATCCAGTTCCATCTTCTCCGCCGCCCCAGAAACGTTCTCATGTTCTAACTCATGCACCGTCACGTACTTGCTAATCTCCTCCCTCGTGATGACCTTCTCATTAAGGACAGCAGTCGTTCCCCTCTTGAACCTATAATTCCGCTGTTTCTGTTCCCTCACATTGGGCGTGATATAATTCCGGAGCAACGTCGTCTTTTCTTCCGTAATGACAGCCACATCCACGTTACTTCCAGACCCCAAGTCATTGAAGATACCAGCCTGAATTGCGTCTGATGCAAGCTTGACAGCCTCATCCTTTGTCATCTTCGACTTCCACTGTGTCTCGAATACTGACATAGCCGCGAGAGATCCTGAGCCCATCGTCACGTAGGGGAGCTTGTCGGTCGAACCATGGGCGTGGACGGTGAAGAGGTGCGCACCCGTTGGGTCGACTCCGGCGACAACTAGATAAGCTCCGATGTGGCCTTGGTAGCGGAAGAGATGTTGCTTCAATAGTGTCATGCAGGTTACAACGCGTGGCTTACGGCCTGTGGAGAGAGCGTGGAGTTCGAGATTCGATGAGATGATGGCGGTTGTGAATTCGGTATCAGCGGCTGTTCCTGCACCTGCACACCAGATCTGAGGAGCGATGTAGTGAAGCTTCTCGCAGTTCTACAATGTATTGTTAGTCGCAATGCATCGTGAGCTGCTAGCAAATGTATCTCCGCAGCCGATGAAAGTTAGGTGAGATAGGGTAAAACGTACCTTATCTGCGACGATGGGGCCTTGCGTTGCTCTTGTGTCCGCCGCAATCACCACACCTTCGTCGAATAAGCATCCTACGATGGTTGTACCAGTACTCGTAGCTGTAGGCAGAGGTACTCCTTGAGCATGAAGGGCGACATTGCGGTTATGGTTAGAGAAGTCGAAGCCCGGCATGATTTCGTTGTGGAAAGGTAGATAGGGAGACTGAGGATTGCCTTTGGGATAAGATCGTGTTCGTTAGGAGAGAGGGTACAGGGGCAGTGGGCTTAATCGAGGAGGGCTGCTTCGGTGAATGTGTTTGGTGGTTGACGCAGCTGTCATTGCCTGGAGCTTCTCTAAGTATTGTCGTCGGCGAAAAGGTTGGCCGGCCCGAACAAAACCTTAGCTAAGAATTCTACTTACACCTAAATTTTATATATAGTAATTAATAATTATTAATTTTATATTTAAACTTTAATACTACTTTTTTTATATATTTTTAATTAATTAATTTAATTATAAGTTTAAACTTAATTTAACTTATATTTTATTTTTAATATTTTTTTATTTTAATTTATTATATTATTTAATATTAAGTATTTAAATATTATTTAAATTTAAATTTATTATTATATTAATAAAAGCTATTTTAATAAAAATATTAACTATTTTATATTTATTAATAAGTATTTTTTATATTATTATTATTATTATT
>AJFK01000432.1:0-10367 GCA_000467715.1 Hysterium pulicare CBS 123377
TAAAGTAGCCTATAGCTTTCTTTAATAGTATTCCTAATATATTCTTAATATATTTAAGAGCCTAGGAGTTTAGAGGCTAGAGAATTCTAGTTAAGGTTAGAGTTAGTTAAAGTTTAAGTTAGATTAGGGTCTTAAGGATATATTTTAAGTAATAGATTTAGGAGATATTAAGGATGCATTAGGAATACATTCACAATGTATTGTAACTAGGCTAACTTAGCCAAGGTTATCTTTATCTAGCGTCTTAGCACTCAGGTCAAGTACCGCCGAACTCAGCCGAGCTGTATGCTCTCCTTCGGCACGTGCGGTGACAGCAAAACCTCAATTCATCTTCCCTTCTGATCCTTTCGACTCCCTCTCTGCAAATGCTGGCCTCTGCTTTCCTCTCTGCTCCCTCCTAGACAGCTATGATTCTCAATAGCGAAGAGCCCTTTACCGACCGTTGGAAAAGCAATACCCTACCATCGAAATACGGTTAGCATTTGTGCCACACAATACTAACCTCGCTTTAATATGCCTCCAAAGCACAACGGGACGTCATCCCCAGACATTTCACATGCCCGCCGAAAATCATCGAATACACACAATCTCCACGCGCCAGCAAATCCAAGCCAGCTGAGGGAATCCTATGTCCCTTCCGATGCCTCTACGTCTCCTGAAGATACTAAAGACGCCATGTCCAAACATTTCAGCCACGATGAACCCTCAAGCAGCTCCTCACGGCACGAGCCAGAAATCGACGAAGACGGCATTCACCCCATACCCGACCGTGCATCAATCCACTCCAACGACGAGAACGCTCCACCAGGACTTACAGGCGGCATACTAGGAGCAGACCTCGAATCCAACCTGCGTACGCGACTTTTGACTCACAAAAACTGGGACCAGTCCTCGTGTTGCGGATCAGACAATTGTAACCATGGCAGTCTTTCTCCGAGACCAGGAACTAATAGAAGTTATGGAAGTATAAGCTCTGACATGTCGCGAGATGGATTCGGAGGACGCTATCATGCTGGCCTCGGCAATGACCCCGAAGGAAGTACAGATGCTACACATGCCTTACTTGGAGATGCTGTCGCAGATGGTCTGCTGGGTGGAAATGGAAATAAAATGAGTACTACACACTTTCTAGCGCGGCGGCATGGTGTCAAGCATCCAAAGGCCATGTAAGAGCCTTAAATCATACAATGTTCGACGAAGCTCAAACGCTAACATCATTCGCAGGTATCTCGCCTACTACATCCCCGTTTTTAACTGGATTCGCCAGTACAAGTTATCTCATCTAAAAGGAGATCTCGTCGCAGCTTTAACAGTAGCCTCATTCTACATTCCCATGGCAATTTCTTATGCCTCCAATCTCGGTCATGTCCCTCCAATCAACGGTCTTTACAGCTTCGTTTTCAACCCACTTGTATACGCAATACTTGGTACATGTCCTCAGATGGTTGTTGGGCCGGAAGCAGCCGGATCCCTGCTGACTGGGGAGGTTGTGCGGGAAAACATCAGGAAAGGCAAGACAGGAGACGCAGATGGAGTACGAAATGCTGAAATCGCAGGCATCGTCACCTGCATGGCTGGTGGCATGATATTCGCAGCAGGTCTCTTCAGGCTAGGATTTCTTGACAGTGTCTTAAGTCGACCATTCTTGCGAGGATTCATTAGCGCTATTGGCGTTGTGATTTTCGTTGATCAACTTATCCCCGAAATGGGTCTTCACGCTGGCAATGTTGCGCATGGAAGTTGCTTGGATAAGGTCGTCTTCTTGTTCCACAACATTCCTTCCGCTCATAGACTCACTTGCGCGGTCTCGTTCGGCTCTTTTGCAATCATCATGTTTTTTAGGTAAGATTCTTCTCTCGATGGAAAACATTCACTGACTCTTGAGATAGAGATTTAAAGAGAAGATTGCAGCCACGTTACCCCTCCGTAGCCTACATACCTGATAGATTTCTAGTCGTTGTATTATCCGCCGTCCTTGCGTGGAAATTCGACTGGGATAAGAAAGGGCTTGAGGTTCTTGGGGAAGTGAAGGCAAGCGGGCATTTGTTCGCCGTCCATTTTCCATTCGAGACATCCCATCTCAAGTACGCATCAGATGCCGTAAATACCGCACTCATCATCGCGTTATTGGGTTTCTTCGAGTCCTCCGTTGCAGCCAAGAGTCTTGGAACTAGCGAAGGAATGAAGGATGGCATAAAGAACATGTCCCTGAGTGCGAATCGCGAGCTCATTGCGTTGGGGACGGCTAACCTGACCGGTGGCCTGTTCATGGCTTTACCTGCTTTTGGTGGATATGGGAGAAGCAAAGTAAATGCTTCAACTGGAGGAATGACGCCGATGAGCAATGTTTTTCTCAGTCTGATCACATTGCTTTGCATCTTTTTTCTTTTGCCATACTTTTACTATCTACCGGTGAGTCTGATGTCCCACAACTCAATGGGAGAATCTCATCTCACACGTGTACAGAAAGGTGTCCTCTGCGCTATGATCTCCGTTGTAGCTTACTCCCTTGTCGAAGAAGCTCCCCACGACATCCGATTCTTCATTCGCATTCGAGGGTGGTCGGAACTCATCCTCATGCTCATCATCTTCTTGACGACTGTATTCTGGGACCTTAAACGAGGTGTCGCAGTTGGCATCGGCCTCTCGGTACTCCGTCTCATTCGTCACAGTACCCGTCCGCGTATCCAAATTCTAGGGCGTGTGCCCGGTACGACAGATAAATTCTCCAATGCCGAGGTCGATCCCGGGAACTTAGAGTTCATTGAGGGATGCTTGATTGTTAAGATCCCGGAGCCTTTAACGTTTGCAAATACAGGGGACTTGAAGAGCCGGCTTAAGAGACTCGAAGCGCACGGCACCAGTGCGGCTCATCCGGCGCTTCCTCGCGTGAGGAGGGAAGAACACAACAAGAACATTATTTTCGATGTCCACGGCGTGACGAGTCTTGACGGAGCAGGTGCTCAAGTCTTCTCGGAGATTGTAGCAAATTACAGAGGGCGGAACGTCAATGTCTACTTCTGCAGGGCGCCCAGCGAAAGGAGCGCTGTGTGGAAGCTTTTTGAATCGTCAGGTATCGTGGAGATGTGTGGTGGACGGAGTCGATTTGTGAGTAGCGTCGAGGAGGCACTCAGGCTGACGGAGTTGGAGCACTTAACGGATGATAACAGAGATGAAGAGGAGACGAATGAGCTGGTGGGACGGGAGTAGTCGATATTTGCTTGGTTGCAATTGGCATTTTTGGCGTTCAGAATACATGCTATTGTGCGGCAAAAGTTGGACTAGATATAACTAGATTCGCGTCACGATACCAAAGCATTTCATATTTAGGAGTCACGCTTTAGTTGGGAGATGTAGAATTGGATCAAAGATGCTTAGGTCGTGCAGCGTAAGTGATTCTCATCTCTTTCGCGGTTTAAATCGCCGTCAGCTTGGCCATGGCAGGAACCGTGGTGATGGACGACAACATGGTCCACAGCCCACGGTATGTCATACTCGATTCCTAGTGAGGCTGGATGGCAGGCGCATGACCGAGGTGAAGCGGGATCCAGGCGCTCGGCATGCAGTTTTTGAAGCATGGAGAAGGGAGCTTGGCCATCGTGCGAGGTCTCATTATTGGCACAAGCTTCGTCCATTCAAGCCGTCTTATCCTCACCATGCACATGTGCCGCTCCAAGCCCGATGCTCCACAAACCTTAAGCACATCTAGGCGTTTCTTGGCCTAGCACTTGCATCAACGGCTCCGTAGCATGCCACGATTGGCCGGAAGCGGGGCTACGACGGGCTGGCATCTCATCATGTCTTGCTGGGCCGATGTCATGAACGGACGAAGGCACGAAGGCAGAAGGCAGATGGCAAGGGTAACAGCGGTCAGCGCATTTTAAGATGGATGGCTGCCCTCGCTGCTGCTGGACTTGCATCCTCGCAGTGAGTCCCCGGCTTTCGGACATTTCGAGGTCACCACCCACGGTCACGCACGCGGCACACCGCTGGTGACGGCTTCGTGATACCCAAGATTGGCATTCAGACAAGCACAGCTCTTTCATCGCCTTGCAACAATTCGCGCTCAAGCCTGTCGACCTCGCACCTCGAAAATTTGCATTCGGCCTCGGGAATCAACGCTTTCCTAATCTTTGCCGTATTGGGAAGGTTTCAACCTAAGTGTGCCCAAGGCCGCAGTCGAGCACGATTCCCTTGACGTGAGATATACGTGAGCCATATCACGGTTCAAGAGCCACTACGAGCATCTAATCTGAGAAACTGCGGCGGTTCAGATCGCACACTATCTATTCACGAACTCTCGAACCAGCTTAATCGACATCCACGAACATGAACGGAAAAGCAGAAACAGAGCAACGCGCCCACGTAGGCTCAGGCCAACCTGAAGAGAAAATGAGCGCAGGACGTTACATCGCAACCCGAGTTCCGACTCTCAAACCTCCCATGGCCAAAGCCCCAAACCCATTCAAACTTCTAGCCCTTCTCAACCTTCAACAATGGATGTTTTTCCTTGTAGCTTTCTTCGCCTGGTCCTGGGATGCCTTCGATTTCTTCACCGTTTCTCTTACAGTCGAAAATCTCGCCGACACTTTCGGAAAAACCAAGACGGACATCACGTGGGGTATTACTCTTGTGCTCATGTTGAGATCTGTTGGATCCATCATCTTCGGTATTGCGGCTGATAGGTATGGTCGGAAGTGGCCCTTTGTCATCAATAACGTCCTTTTCATCGTTTTGGAGCTTGCCACAGGTTTCTGCACTACCTACAAGCAGTTCTTGGGTGTGAGGGCTCTGTTCGGTATTGCCATGGGTGGTCTTTACGGCAATGCTGCTGCTACTGCGTTAGAGGATTGTCCGGATGCTGCTAGAGGCCTGATATCGGGAATGCTGCAGCAAGGTTATGCTTTTGGCTATTTGCTAGCAACTGTCTTCTCCAGAGCTTTTGTCGACACTGTCGGACACGAATGGAGACCAGTGAGTCGTGCTTCTCCAAATCATCCGGTGCATACACTATTATTTCAATAGCTCTTCTGGTTCGGCGCGGGTCCCCCAGTCCTCATTATTGCCTTCCGCCTCTGCCTTCCCGAAACTCAGGCATACCGAGAACGCCAGCGGGTCAGAGAAGCTGGTCATAACATCACCTCGACTTTCGTCTCAGAGGGAAAGGTTGCGTTGAAGAAACACTGGCTTCTTCTCATCTACATGGTCCTTCTCATGGCTGGATTCAACTTCATGGTGAGTTCATACGACTGACAGACTCGGGAAAGTTACTGACGGATGAATGCAGTCACATGGTTCCCAGGATCTCTATCCAACCATGCTTTCCAACCAATACAACTTCAGTGCTAATGCCGTTACTGTAACTCAAGTAAGTACATCCCAAACCGTATGCAGTTCCTTCACTAAATGAATGCAGGTTGTCGCGAATCTTGGCGCCATGTCCGGCGGAACCATCATCGGATATTGTTCTCAAATCTTCGGTCGGCGTTTCAGCATCGTCTTTATTTCCATCATCGGCGGTGCTCTTCTCTACCCCTACTGTTTCGTAACCGACACCAAGATCATTGCCCCAGCCTTCTTCGAACAATTCTGCGTCCAAGGTGCTTGGGGTGTCATTCCCATTCATCTCATGGAACTCTCGCCTGGAAGTTTCCGTACCTTTGTCGTCGGAACATCATACCAACTTGGAAATTTGGTGTCTTCAGCCTCGAGTACAATTGAGTCAACCATCGGAGAGCGTTTCCCACTCCCGCCCAAAGGTAAGGTCAAGAGATATAAATACGGCTTGGTTATCTGCATCTTCATGGGATGCGTGTACGCCTATGTCATTCTTCTGACCTTCATTGGACCCGAGTATCGTGGCAGGCTATTCGATGTGGCGCATGATGAAGATATGACCGAGGCTACGCATCAGGATCATGATGCTATTCAACATATCGTTGATGGAGAGGTTGTGAGGGGAAACTCCACCTCGGATATCGAGAAGGCGCACCGAAGAGAGGATAAGATTCATTCTTGATAAATTGGAACGAATGATGAGAATCGAATGCAAATTGAAGCGTCTCTAGTCATCAGCTTAAGTCGAAAACGTTGTTTGCATGGCCTTTTGTCGTGGGATGCACGGGAAAAGTGATACCTGAATTAAAAGAATTGTCTCACTCATTGTGGGTTATCCGCTGTAATAGTGAGATGTCGGATGAAGTTTACTATTTGAGAAGTATCGGTATAGTACTGCATAATTTGAAAGATTGCATTCATATAGACACTGGGTATTGAAGGAATCCTTGACGAAAAAGTAAACATAATGCTTGACATCAATATAGTCATAGAAGGGGAAAGCCAAGATAAATAGTCGCTAAGAATTTGAGAATTGAAGAAATGGAAAACATCTTTGAGGGAGATCTTCGTTATGAAAAGGAAAGATAAAGCAAAAAGATGAACAAGGAAAGAAGCTTGGGTCCGACGTCCTGGATCCAGACCCCATCCCAAACAATTCTAGCTTTAACAATCGCAAACGCGTTCTCTCAATAAGTCAAACTCGCACACCTCCCCTCCCATCCACCCTTCTTAACGACCTCCTGGAAAATCCACTCTCCGACGTCCTTCCTCCCGACCGTCCAACCAAGCATAGGGCCAGGTTCTTGCGCCCGTCCCTGTATTTTCCTATTTCCCCATTCCCAACCAACACGTACCTGGTCAACACCTCGAGGTGCAGTATCCATCAGGAGGGTCGGTCTTACGATCACGAAATCCTGGATCTGTTTCCCAGCAGCGGAGAAGAGTAGACTCTCCATTTTGCGCTTGTCGGCGTGGGGGACTAGGAGCGCTACGTGGTAGAGAGGGTATAACAACAATGGCACATCTCTCTGAACATCGCTAACACCCGTAGTACTAATAACGATGAAAACAGGCTGCTTCCCTGCTTGAGAAAGCGTGATGCCGGATTTTGCAAGAGCGGACAGGGCGGAAAGGATCGTTGACGTGCCTGTTTCGCAAACTTGCGGATCGTCAATAGTTATTGGTTGTAGAAGCGATGCTTGAAATTTAGGAGCTGCGCCGATACCGAAGATGATTTTGTCCACGAGTGCGGAGGCGTTAGTAGGGCATGTGAGCGCTTTCTGCACATCCGGCACGGATTTTACATTGCCGGAGTGAATCGTGAGATGCGCGTCCAAAGTTGACGGTGGAATAGAATGATCTGTCGCCAGTAGGTTGCGAAGTTTGTCGGGCGTCCGAGCCACTGGGAACAATTAGCTTGGTCTGGTTAGGCTGCGAAGGATTGAACTTACGAGCTGTGCAAGCGTACCCATCTCTCAGTGCTGCAGCAAGGGCGGTGGATGCGCAGCCACCTGTTGCGCCGAAGAATGCAAGCGTCTGATTGCTGGAGGACATGTTGATATCGGCGTGGTGTTGAAAGGGTTGAGAAATTTTCAAGATCAGCTCGACTTCCGTTTAATATGATGGTAGGGCTCAAAGTAAGAACTCAATGCGATTGGATGGACCAAGACTCTTTGCTTGAGCTTATGCTGTATCTTGGATGTTGGGGTTGCAGGAAAGATGTTCGACCGAGGAATGCTTTCACACTGCAAGCCTCGTCCCATCTCTTTATACTTCTCGCTGGAGCTCAGCCTTTGCGCCAAGCCTACGTACGTTTGTAAGGCTTTCGGCTTCTCCCACTCCACTTCGCGCACTAGTGCGATTCCTTACGGCGCATTTCCTGTCGAGATGGAGGCAAAATGGAGGAAAGATGAGAGTATTTGGAGTCGAAGCAGTCGAAGCGGAAAGATTGTTTCAGCGACTCTAAACTACTTTTAGTTTAGCTTCGTCAAAATTTCGGTCATTATTACGGCCGTAGGTTCACAAAGAGTGTCATAAGTCTTGAAAGTCTAGCTTTACTTCCTTACGTATACAATAAACAGCAGAAGTCTCTACTGACAGGCATGGGTCAGAATAGGAGGTTTCGACGAGAACCGCCCGGAATAGATTCATCGCATGTACAGTTCAATGACCTCCGTTACATCTTCCTCCATTTTGATAATTCGCTCGGCATTCTCTTTCCAATCGAAGAACATTGCATTCTGGAAAAATAGCGAATGTAGAAAAATAGGACATTTTCGTGAGCGGATAAGACTGTCGTAGGATTTTTGCCAACGTGGATTTGTACTGCAGTACCGGAAAGCCTGTTCAAACTTCAGATTAGCTATGTGAACTGTGGTGTTATAGTAAACGGCCGTAAGGCTTACTCTGGATGGCTGGCTCCAAGAACTAAGGAACCAGTGATTGTCATGTTCAAAGCCAAGGTTTGAGTTGGGCGCCGTGCAAACCGTTGTAGGGCGATGTTAAAGAAAGGGGGATTACTAATGGTAAGAACGGACTGAGAAAGAATTCGGCTTCGAATCGGGACTTGGTGGCTCAATAATATAAAGTAAAGGTTGTAAGTAAACGGGTCAAATGTAAAGGGACAGGTTGTAACACAGATGGAGATGAGAGAGTATAAGTGACCAAGACGGTGAAATGAACTGATTCGGATTTTAAATGCTCATACGATTCTTTAGCCGTTCACTCTACCGCTTTGCTTCTCAAAAAAGGCTTTAGGCCATGCAATCCCCACATCGGAAAGTCAATGAGTTCGCTAAACTCATGCTTCAGTATTCTTGTTTACACGATATGATTTATCCATGCTCACGATAACGGCTAACAGCATTCTGCTTGGTTGGGTCCTTGCTCCACTTATGTGACTTCCTCATGCTTGCATAAGCAACAGCAAGCTTGGACAAGAATTCAATGTTGAAATTTGTCGGTTCTTGTTCACGAAACCATTTTGATTCTATATTACTAGCGTAAGTCGACGAGGAATCTCCTTGCACTAGAATTTGAGGGCGTGCCTTCGTAGATCACGTTGAAAATTGTTAAGCCGGGGAGGTCTCTAGGGTTTGCCTTTACTGTCTGGAACATTCTGTCAATGATTGTGGTTTTGAAACCATGATCTTGGATCATCACCCCGAAAACATATGCTTTGGCTAGTAAATCGTACTCCTCCCCCAGCAAATGGCATGCAAGGCGAGCTGGCTTTTTAATCGGTTGTTCGAAATAGATGATCTGAAGATACAGAGAAAATACCTTAAGGTCATCTTCTGGCAATGCGATCTTGCGCTCTTGCTTCTCTTTCCAATCATGTTTCATTGCGTTGCGGAAGAAGGCTGAGCAATTGCAAACACATCTTCGTGGACCCAGAAGACGGAAGCTATTTGGCCAACTTCGACTTTGGGATCTTTGTCAAGCCTGCAGAATTTAGGGTTTGCAACAAAGTTTGATGGAGCGCACATACTTTGGAACGTCATTCAGCACGGCGGCGAACACCGGGGTAGCCATGGTGTACCCTGAAGCTGAAGTTCCCAGTTATGCTTGACAATGATTTGTAGTCGGTGAAGTTGAGATAAGGTGAATTGGAGATAAGGTGAAGTGGACATGAGGTGAAGTGGACATGAGGTGAAGTCAGAATATAACGTGACAGGACGCACGGCCCCTGTGACCGATTGGGAAACTACCTAGTTATGGTGTGAAAACATCAATGAGTGACGTATGAGAGCCTTTGACATGTTTAATGACTCCGCTATGACTCCATTATACTGGCATTCGAGGACAGAAAACATTTGCATTCCGATCCCCTAGTGGCTTGGTCTGTGACCTTCGAGATCGTACTCCTTCTGCCCAAAGCAAACTAAGCCCTATGCGATGTACTGCATATTCTTCTTCCAGGGGCATAAAAAGCCTTCTTCGTGCTCATGATAATCGCAATTATTACTTCCTCCCGCTCGTTCAACGTTCCATGACTTGTTCTTTCGAATAGCCAAGTGCGCAGCGGCAAGGTCCACCAGAAACTCCTTGGGGAGTTTTATTCCCTCTTCCTTCATCCAATCAACAGCACAGTACGTAAAGATGTCGACGAGATATTTCCGGGCTTTGGATCCTTCCAGCGTATTTTCATAAATCATATTCACCGCTGTGAAATCGGGAATCCATAGCATGCCTTTGCCATCGTGTTTGCTTGAGAGGAAGATGAAATGGTCAATAACCGTATCCTTGAACCCCGAATCTTGGATTTTGTCCCCGAATATATACGCCTTGGCTAGAATGTCAAAGAGGGGGTCGTAATTTCCCTCCAGTGGTAGGCATCCAAAGTAGACTGCCTGTAAATACAGTTCGAATATTTTAGGATCGTCTTCCGGTAGCTCCACCTTACGCTGTATCTTCTCTTTCCAGTCATGCTTTTTCAAAGCGTTGTTGAAGAAGGCACGACTACAGATAACATCTTCGTGGACGTGGAATACTTGGGCGGGCTCGCCGACATGGATGGGGATAGGCGG